>JAUZSX010290576.1:0-14243 GCA_034780655.1 Idiosepius hallami
AGATGAGGCATCGTAATTTAGGTATTAACTTTATTATTCGGACTTTTGTCCTCATCTTAGTAGGTATTTTTGATGTTTCTACACTACGTTTCGGCCTAGTTTCCCTCGGGCCGTCTTCAGGTGTTTCTTAACCGTAATCCCAGATAGGGATGCTGAGTCTCTCGTCACCGAATCCTCAGTAATCACTGCCTTCCGTAGTTGTAGTTATTACTCAGGATTCGGTGACTTATATGTTGAAATATAAATCATACAATCCATCTTTCTGTCTATCTGTTTCCATATATTTGTATATGCATGTTTATAGACTTTGATCAATGCCTATGTCGTGGGTGTGCTAGTTGCCTTTTTTAGGGTAAAGGGACTGCAAGGCGTATTCTGTATATGTATGTATATAAAGACTTCGATCGAAACCTATAGTATGTTGTGGGTGTGCAAGTTGTCATTTCTTTAGGGTAAAGGGGCCACAAGGCGTATTCTGTATATGTATGTATATAAAGACTTCGATCGAAGCCTATAGTATGTTGTGGGTGTGCAAGTTGCCATTTTTTAGGGTAAAGGGACCACAAGGCGTATTCTGTATATGTATGTATATAAAGACTTCGATCGAAACCTATAGTATGTTGTGGGTGTGCAAGTTGCCTTTTTAGGATAATAGGGGCATTCTGCCTCTGGCCGCTATGTGGCTAAGCACGGCACTGATGGTCGGTGGTCGTGAGTAACGGAATGGAGGAGAGGGAATGTCTTTCAGTTCGAATGCTTATTGCATTTGAATGAACATTAGACTAGGTCAATTTTGGCATCATGACAAAGTCCATGCAGAGAAAGTTAATAACAATTATTTTTTTTCCCAAAATAATCATCGCTTTTTGAGCAAATAGATTTAAACATTAAAAAAATCAAAAAAGTAAAAAATCAACCTATCCTCTTGTATCAGGATGTCCCAATTTATATTATTGCTGTAGCCTTATTCTTAAGGGGTTTACAATATCAAATAGAAGAGTCTGTAAAGTCATGTCAACGGTTCGGCAGGCATGGAATCTCTGACAAGAGAGTCTAAAATGGTCGGTGTCCACAGAGATTGCAGAGTCCATGTGAAGACAGGAATAGGGGTGTCAGTTACCCCAGAACAGTTATTGTGCGTATGTTAGTTCCCTATGAATGTTGAAATTGATAATCTGATTATCTTGAAAATTTACACAGAGATACTTCATGTGTCTGGTCAGTGGTTCGTGGTATGTTATTCATAGGTTGTCACCCACCTTAGAACAGTACAGGCTCTACATTGCTTAACTTCAGCGATTTGGCTGGAACCGGTGTCTTTAACGTGATTAGAGCGTCATTAGAGGCGACGCTTAGCTGGGCGTAACGATCAGATGACTTGTTGACCGAGAAAGCAAAAAAGGTTTCGTTTGTTTTACTGTTGAAAAATTTTTTAAATTGTTTTTCACAATTGCTGGAGTTCAGTAAAATACCAAAGGTTTAGTACGTGGGTCACAATGCAATAGTTAACTTGAGATCCTAGAATTTTAAGGGTTGAGAAATTAGTTCTTCTATTATTTCTACATCAACAAACGGGGCCGAAGGTCATGAAAATGCTCTTAGACAATTGTTAATAACTAGCAGCGACGGTGGAGCATTGGTAAAAGCTCGGGCTCTGGAATTGTATTACGTGAGTTCAAATCCCAGTCAAAACCTTTACTTTCACTTTAGCAGCCTCGTGCAGATGGGGCTCGTGAACTCGGGAGAGCAGCTAATCTAGATGAAGGGTAACACCGAATGTAAAAAGCCCGGGTAAAAGCACGTAAAATTGCCCTCGTGCCAAACTTGGGTTGGTGCTCACCAAGTAAATATCATATTTAGTTTTATGTAGACACAACTGTAGGGAAATAAATTCAGAGGACACCATAAATGCGTAGCTAGAAATAGCAATGGTAATAAAACTCTTGGTTTATGTGCCATTTTCCTGATAAAATTGAACTACAAAAAATGAATTAAATCCAGAACGGTAATTTATCCAAATATTCCAGTAGCAGTAGGAACAGTGGCAGCAGCATTAATCAAGTAGTCAAGTCTGTGGTCCGCATGTTTGGAAAATGAGAATTTGCTCATTTTGGCTTTATTGAATAAGGAGGATTTAGGTCCTGTCTGCTTTGTGATTGGTTGGGTTTAATGTATTCTCTCTATATATGATACGGTCCAATCTCCATGATCATACCCAACAATTATTAACGACGGTGGAGCATAGGTAAAAGTTCGGTCTCAGGAATCGTATTAAGCGAGTTCAAATCCCTGTCAAAAACCATTACTTTCACTTTAGCAGCCTCGAGTAAATGGGGCTCGTTAACTCAGGAGAGCATCTCATCTAGATGAAGAGTAACACCGATTGTAACAAGCCCCTATGCATGTTAGTGTGCATATGTTCATTCCCTATAGGCGTTGAAATTGATAAACTGATTATCTTGAAAATTTGCACAGAGATACTTCATGTGTCTGGGAGTGTTCTTAGCAAGGTTTTGTTCCAGAATGACCCCAAACAATTATCGGAAAAAAAAGCTTCTGGGGAAAACGGCACTGTCACGTTTAAGAGTAAAACTAATTACAAATACAAATTGCAATTACAAACGCATAACCGTGTCGTGGACCAGTCGTTAGGGTGTTTTTCGATAACCTTTGACCGAGAATACAGTAGGGTGTTAAGAATATTAAGTAAAAAAATTATTGAAAAAAACATTAGTACAATACTTTTTTTAATAATATACTTTGCTGCACCGACCAAAAAATTTAGAAGTTGTGCAATAAAAAATCAAACTGTAATATTACTTTTGAATCTATATTTTACAAATCTAGTAAAAAAATTCTTATGCGTACATCATTTTTCAATTTTTAAAATAATTTTAATTCCTGTGGGAGGGGTGATCGTAAAAAAATGTTTTAAAAAATATAAGTCTAAGAAAGAAATGATTTTTAGATAAAAATCAACAAAAATATTTCCAGATAATCACTGAAAAAATTTTTTAAATCGAGTAAAAAGTCGATTTTTGAGAGAATTTTGAAAAATTGTATTCAAATGACATCATTTAATTCCCACGATTCGATAAAGTTGTATTTTATCTATATTTGCGTATTTTATAACTGGAGGGATTGAACTACTTGTAAAAGTTGTAAAACAATTATTTACGGTCAAAATGATTTATAGGTTCTCGAAAAGACCATATAAATATAATTCCATTAATATAACCGAATTAAATGATAATTAGCTGTAAAACTTGTTTACTTATTCTTATCCTAAAAGCTTGAAATTGTAAATTGGGTTTTAAATCGTTTATTGCTCAGTTTATATTGAACATAACAAAATAAAAAGATTGACAACGATTTCTATAATGCAACGATTAATGTATGTGTGTGTGTGTGTGATTAGGTTGAAGGTTAAACCGGCGCAACCATTTAAATAACATTGGCTCTTTGTTGTAATTATGAGTTCGAATCTCATCCTTGTGTCGCCAGTCGTTGTAATTGTAAGTTCGAATCTCATCCTCGTCGCCAGTTGTAATTGTGTGATCGAATGTCTTCCTTGTGTCGCCAGTTGTTGTAATTGTGAGTTCGAATCTCATCCTCGTCGCCAGTTGTAATTGTGTGTTCGAATGTCTTCCTTGTGTCGCCAGTTGTTGTAATTGTGAGTTCGAATCTCATCCTCGTCGCCAGTTGTAGTTGTGTGATAGAATCTCATCCTTGTGTCGCCAGTTGTTGTAGTCATCACTTGTTGTTGTCGAGTGTGGTGTTGTATACAGTGTAGATATAAGAAACAAGACGACAGTATTAAGAGTTAACAAATATATTAACAAATGGTACATAAATAGTGGCATACGGCCTGGCAGCATAGCGGCTCCTGGCATCTAGGCTGAAATCCTCTCTCTCTCTCTCTCTCTGGGTGACGAGAGAGATCACGTATATAGCGACTGGAGGAGTTCATCTTGAGGTGTGTTTCCCTCACAACACTTTTATAACTATATAATGCTCAATGAGCCTTTTTTTTTTTACTTTAAAAAAAAACATTGCCTATTAAATCCAAGTCTTGATTTATTGTTTTATGGTGAATTTAAATTAATTCTACACACACCAAGTTTCACTTTAATTATTGAGTAAGATTTTACTCTTATTGGAAAAATTACAAACTTGCAGTAGTTTATTGATAAGTGTTAAGTAGAATTTCCTATTTAAAACTAAATAAAAAAAAAAGTGCTATTAAATATTTGATGTTAATCAGAAGTAGATGAAATAATCCCACCCAACTTTTTTTGTGTGTTGAATTTTTAAAGAATTGACAAGAAATTAATTGATGTATTGCTTTTTTTAAAAACATTTATTTATAAAAAAAACTCTGGATTCAAGTCACCTTTGGGATTTACTTAAAAATTCTTCTCGTCAAAATGCACTGTTGAAAAAGGAATTAAAATTTAAAGATTATTTTTGCTTAAACTTATTAAGATTTAAGCAAATAACTTATGATAGTTTCATAATTTCCATAAAGTAGGTGATGATAATCCTTCATATATTTTGAGTACCTTCATCTAAAACATTCTGAAGATAACTAACAAAATGAGGACAAAAGTCCAAAAAACTCTAAACACATATTTTGCATACAGCTGTACATCAATTTTGCTGAAGACTTTTATTATTCCTTAACAGGTGTCTGGTATTTGTCCTGCAAAACCTGTTAGTAGTTTTGCTCATTTTGGTTTTGATGAACATCTTATAAATGCAATAAGGAAATCAGAATATACTCAACCAACCCCAATACAGGCACAGGTAAGCTTTTAATTTTAAACTTGCCATTTTTCTTTATCTGTTGCATAGTGTTAACTTATCTTTCAGAACAGAGGTGATTATTTGGATAGAAAAAAAGATTGGGTTCATAGAGTAGAAAGCTTTTAGGCAAACAGATATTTTTAATTTGGAAAATTAGTTTAGACTGTAATTGTTACTTAAAACTTGAATAACCGTTACTGAAACTTTTTTCTGTATTCTTGAGACAAGAATTAATGTTAAAATATTTAAGTTTAAAAGTGGTTTCTGTTGTCTAATCTATGGTGTTCCTTTTATCTTATGAAGCAATTAAGCTTGAGAAATGATCACATAGTGTCTAATAATGGAGAACCTGAGATCCTGGTATGCACATGATATATAGAAATTATTAAAATATATATTGGTATATCAATTTGCATCTGAATGATTGTATTCAGAATCAGAATAACTTTTATCTTAAATAATGGCATGGTAAAATTTTCATTGGATTTTTTACCATTTGGATTAATTTCTTTTTCTCTTCCTTATAACAGACTTTTTTTGTTGCTTTTTATAATATCCTAAAATTAAAACCACTTTGTCTACAACAAAGATGGCCCTACATTTCACATTTTCTAAACCCTATTTGACTTACAAAAATGGCACTAACTAAATTGCCATAAAATGCCATTACTTTTATTTAATTATGTTAATCATGATAATTATGTTTTCATTTTTTCTTTTTTTTAGGGAATCCCTGTTGTTTTATCAGGTCGCGATATAATTGGAATTGCCAAAACTGGAAGTGGCAAGACAGCTGCTTTTGTATGGCCAATGTTAATTCATATTATGGATCAAGTAAGGAAAGATCTATCATTCAGTTTAAATTTTTTTGCTTTAAATTCTAAATTTATATTGCAGCAAGATTGATTAGATAGAACATACAATCAAGGTGAAATCCTGTCTTTATGCAAATATAGCTAAGAAAAGTAAATATAGATTGGCATATTACGAGATAATTCTTACAGAATGAAGGCAGTCCTGAGGATTAATATAAGGGGTTTTATTTTCAGTTACAAGAATACTAGTTAGCCAAGTCATGTAATATCTGAAGAAAGCTGAAAGGCACATTAGCTGAAATGTTGTGAATGCATAAGTAAAGAACAAAGTATAAGATCAGATATGAATAAGAGTAAAAGGATTGTTCCTAAGGTAATCCTATTTTTACTCTGCTCATAAGAACCAGAAGGGATTGCAAATTGCATTGTTGTGATGTCTAAGCTTAGGCAATCATGACTTGAAAGTTTTATTTCTCTGTTACAGTAATTAACAGTATGAGATTTTAAGAAAGCAACTCCTCTTGTAGACATGTATCAGAAGTAGAGATGGGCCATTTTTTTTGCAAGTTCTTCAGATCTTTAGACAGTTCATATGTAAACAAAATACAACCAGTATAAATGTTGCAGAAAAAATTCATTTGAATGTCAATTTAAGATTGTTAACTGAAAATACTGTGTAACCAAAATAATAACATTATATCTATTAAGAGAGATCCATTTGGTGTTGTGGATAGGCATTCGACTTTGGTATTGTAATTCGCAAGTTTGAATCCCAGTCGTTCCATTTCCTTCAAATTTGGACTAATACTCTTGGGAAAAGTATGAATGCCCACATTCCTTTCACCTATGGATCAAATTGTGCATATTGTGTTAAACAAAAAATTATGTGTGACAAAAAAAATCTTTATTAAAAATTAATTGTTCCAGGCCTTAAAAAGACATAAAACAGTTGATATGTGCAGTGCAGGCAAGCGTCTGTCGTTACCGACAATGCTGAAAAACAGTTGATATGCCACAAAACAAAACTAACTTGGTATCTATTGACTTTCTAAAGATTTAGGTGAACAACTAATAATCATATCTGATTATTTTTTAGCAAAAATTGTATTAATGTTCAACTTATAATTAACTTTTCAGAAAGAACTTGAAGAAGGTGATGGCCCAATTGGATTGATTTTAGCTCCAACTCGAGAATTATCTCAACAAGTAAGATTCCAATTCTAAAATTGTTTTTATGTTTTAGCAAAAAATAATCAAATTATAATCATTTTCCATGATTAAATAATTAAAATAACCATTTTATAATCATTGCCAATGTTTAAATACAGGTTGAGCCAAAATGACTCGACATATTTGTGTCTCATAAAAGCCAGTTAGAACAAAAGATAAAAAAATCATTTTTATTTTCCAAATGTACATAATATGCCATTTTTATTTTGCTTGAATAATAAATAAGTAAAAAAAGTAATACAAATGTGTCCGGTCTTTTTGCCCTACCCTGTATTAGTATGACCTGCGTAAGCACCAAGTAATAAAAAAACTGAGCATTTTAAAATAATAAGTCATGTTGTTTGGAAGTATGTTAATGAACTTGGTTCATACTGATATGTAAAATATGTGTGATTTCTTTCAAGAACAAATGGATCATCATAACACTGGCTCAGAGGAATAAAATTTGTGCTTTTATTTGAAATTGTCTTTAAATGTGGTCGATTTCGGAATTGAAAACTAAATTTTGAAAAGATTTTTTTTTTTAACATTCATTTAATTTTTGCTTAGAATTAATCTTTTTTTCTTAATTATTTCAGGGATACTCTTTTATTGTAATTCATTCATTTTTTCACGGGGCACATTTGAAAATGAAAAAAGGTTTTCTTTCGATCCTAAGTGAATTTAATTGTAAGAAAGATTCCTTTCCAATACTCTTTACAAAAACAGAATACTGCTTGAGCAGGATAATTAGTCATTGTAATGCTTACTTTTTCTCATAAGGCACATATGAAAAAAAATAAAGGGTTTTATTTAGATTTCCAATACTCTTTATTTGTTTATTTTTGTCTGAGCAGAGTAAAAAGATTCATCAAATATTTTTTTATTTAGATTTATCATGAAGCCAAGAAGTTTGGAAAAGTGTACAATCTTCGTGTGGTTTGTGCCTATGGAGGTGGCAGCCTCTGGGAACAGTGTAAAGCATGTCAGGAGGGAGCTGAAATACTAGTAGCAACTCCAGTAAGTCCCCTTAGAAGTAAAACTAAGGCCTTTTTTTTTTCTTATATCTCTACACCAATTCTGTCTACATTGCAGACCTGCTTTCTTGTCTAATTAACTAACTATTACTTGCTACACAAAAATAAATAATTGGATTTATATTTTGGTTCACATCTGTAGTGTCAAGTAATATTCTTGGTCTTAACAATAATAATAGTATTATATCATGTATTATATTATATTCACTTGGCCGAGCACCAACCCAAGTAAGGTGCAAAGGCCATTTTTATGTGCTCATTATATTCCTTGGCTTTTGTAATAAGTGTTACCCTTCATCTAGATGAGTTACTCCCCTGAGTTAACAAGACTCATTTGCCCAAGGCAACTTAGGGTAAAGGCAATGGTTTTGACTGGGATTTGAACTTGTGTAATGCAATTCAAGAGCCCAATTTTTACCAATGCTCCACCTTCACTGCCCAATAAGAGTAATATATATATCATATTATAATTTGAAATGGAACTATGTAGTGACAGGTGGGTGGAACCAGAAGCCAAGATTGTTGTTATTCAAAAAAAAAATTTATTAAGCAACAATCTTGATTCCTATGTTGTTAAAATAATTATATGGTCAAGTCACGTTGGAGACCGCCCCCCCAGTTCCCACCAGACCACCAAAGTTAAGCAACGTCGAGCCTGGTCAGTATTTCGATAGGTGACCATTTAAGAATATGAGTGTTTACAGTTCAATTTCTTGTTTTTCTTCTGCTCAATCTAGCCACGTGCAGTGCTCGTAAACTAGAAATTTGAAACCAGATGTAAAACCCAATGAAACATGATGATCTGATTTTTATATGTATATAAATATACAGAATAATATTTATAATATACATATCTATTTAGTGTGTTATTATTCCTGAATCCTTGAGATGAGATACGATAAATTTTAAAAGCATTGTTTAGTCTATTATCCTCATCCTTATTTAGTCGAAATCCAGTGAGACAAAAAACAATAAAGATAATGACAATAGTCCAAATAATGCTTGTAAATATTTGGTGTCTGTCTTTTGTGGTATCAATTACAATCTTTTGTTTCAGGGGCGATTGATAGATCTTATTAAAAAGAAAGCCACCAACCTTCGGAGAGTAACTTACCTTATTTTTGATGAAGCTGACAGAATGTTTGACATGGGCTTTGGTAAGATTTTTTTTTTTCTATTGTTAAATTGCTAGGTCTCTTTACATATCCCTATTTGAATTTTTTTTTTCATGAAAGCATTAAAAAAAACGTTATAATAATAATGAGAAAATATTTGTTTACCTCTTCATGAAAGAATATTGTTTAATGATTCTTCTCTGAGTTATATGCTTATATCATTGAAAAATATGCTATGGAACTTGAAAATTGTTTTATGTATAGTTCATATGGTGAATTTTAAATTTAACAGATTCTTTTCACAGTAATTGAGACAATGTTTTGTTGATATATAGTTAGCTTAAGATAAATTATTTTTTATTTTGAGAAAAAAAAATCAGCAGGAATATTAACCCTTTTAATAAGCATGTTTTCAATTTTTTTTTGTTTCTATTTGAATATTTTTTGTTTATTGTATCGGATTATTAAGGCTGGTTAAGGAAGGGCAAAAGAATTTTAGCACTATTTAAAAAATTAATTTACGAGTAGAATTCTTGCTCTTGGTTTCAAAAGACAATTGAGTAAAAACAAGCTAAATTTGTAGAAATAAACACACGTGGCTGATCTGGCCCGTTAAATGCCCAGAAATCAATTGACACCACAACTTCCGGTTGTTCAGCAGAGAACAATATATTCAACAAGTAGAAGACAGGGTAAGCAACATACAGTAAGAGTCACGTGTAGTTAAGTCCAATAGAGAGCGCCCGGCTCTGGTACACAAAACAACCAGCTACACAACACCAACCTGGGCCTTCTCTTCCGACACCGAAACACGTCGTCCGTCCGCTCCACTTCACAGCAACGCGCCGCCCGCGTCCCTTCACACCGGTCTGCCTCACTCCCAAATCGGTGTCACCCGAACCTCTTCCCTTCTCGTCTTTGTTCCCTGTTTTTGGTCAGCAACGCCGAGGCAAGTTTTTCTTTTCATTCGTCTTGCTCGCACACCCACAAAACACACAAACACGCGGGCGCTGGTTTACTTGATGCACATTACAAAATTGTCATTTCTGGTTATGAAAAAGCAAGAGAATTTGCCCTTAGATGCTATTTGAAAAATAAATTTTGACAAAATATTTTGCCCTCGGTTTCCAAAAATAATTTGATTGAAGATCAAATAAATTTTCATTGCTAGTTTAGAGGTTGAAAAAGGAAATAATAATTGCTCACTAGGAACAAATATGTAACTGATAGAAAATGTCAATACCTGAGGATGGTCAAATCGACAATATTTAGAAGGAAAATGGCAGATTGTTTTAAGACATTAGACATTGCAACTGAGTTTCTTGTTTGAAAACAAGAACAAATTGAAATGAAAATATTTAGGCTTCTCACTTTAAATCCATAAAATGATGTATAGATTATGGCAGATGTTTTGAATAAAATTCTACCAAATTACATTAAGCCTCTTTTTTAGTTGATACATTTATTGACAGATGAGCTTTATTTTTTAAATTTGTATTTCAGAATCTCAAGTCCGCTCTATTGCTAGTCATGTTCGACCTGACAGACAGAGTAAGAACTTTAAATTCAGTTTTTTACTTTTTTTTTTCAATTTATGCAATTTTTTTTTTTTTTTTTTTCTCTCCAAGATTCTTATCTGTTCTATTTTCAAATCTAATTTATTTATCTTTTTTATTATTTTTAATTAAATTTTTTTTTTTATTTGTAGCCTTGCTATTCAGTGCAACATTCCGTAAGAAAGTTGAACGTTTGGCTCGGGACATCTTGGCAGATCCTATTCGTGTGATTCAAGGAGAACTTGGCGAAGTGAGTCAGTTTTATTTATGTTCATCTTTTTATTCATTCAAAGAAGTTGTTTCTTTCAGTTTAGTAAGAAAATCCAACTTTATTTAAGGTTATAAATAATGTCTTTACTCTAGAAAATATAATAGACTATTCAGTTAAGTTGTTTGACAAGGATTTGTTTTGTTATATTTTCAATGATTTATCCATGAATGAAAGTAAATTCTATTTTGATTTTTCATAGGCTAATCAAGATATTACTCAACTGGTTGATGTGTTGCCTTCAGCACCGACAAAATGGCATTGGTTAATGAAGCGACTTGTTGAATTTACAACATGTAAGCTATATTTCTATCTATTGATTTATTTTAATTAGGCTTAAGATTCTACAGAGTTACTGTCCATTTTTCTAATGCATGAAAATAAAATTTATCATAATTAAAATTTCACTCCAATATATTTCCTAGCATTTGAAGAATATATATTTTTTAATGAACATTTAGCTTTAGAAAGTTTTTTTATACTTGAATATGTTGCAATGGTATTTTGCTGATAAATTTAATGATATAAGAGTAACCAATTGTTTTTTTCTCCTACAGGTTTGTTTGCTGTTTTTCAATTATGTTTGTTTTCCCACTGACTCTATTCTCTAAAAAACTATACAAAACAAATGTAATGTAGAATAAATATATAATTGGATAATTATTTAAATCTGAAGTATGAAAACCAAATAAGAAAAATTTTCAATAACTTTCCAAACACTTTTTATAAATCTTTTAGTTTTTTAGTATTGGATAGTCTGAAAGTCACTGACTATTTTTAATTTTTAATAACACTCTTATTTCTTATGATTAGCTAAAATAATTGTATTCTTATGAAAAAATCTATTAAATTAGTTTCCATGGTCTCCTTTATAATATCTAAACAATCCATCAGAAGTTAACATGTCAAAAAACACAATAATTAATTTATCATTTTATCTTTAACTTTCATAAAGTAATTGGTAAAAAAACAAAAAAGAAAACAAATGACACATGGTTCTACCTATTGAAATAAACACATCTTTAGATATAAGAGACTCATATAAATAATCTTCCAATGTCTCTTCTGTATTGTCCATAAATTTTATGTATGAAGTTATTAAAAATCAATTATGTTAATGACTTTCAACCTACAATTTACAGTAAGAACATTGAAACAAAGATTGCTGTGATTGTAAACTAAAACAAAGTTTTGTTCTAAAGAATAAAATGTTGATTACAGGAATGCTTTTTTTGGCTTTCTTATAATCTTTCTTTTTAGTAAATTATAACTTTAATCTTTTTTTTAGTGGGAAGTATTTTAATCTTTGTCACAAGAAAAAACAATGCAGAAGAACTAGTGACAAATCTTCGAAGTAAAGACTTTTCAGGTAATTTTTTTTATTCTTTTCATTTTATTTCATGTTAGTGTTTATTAAATGGAAATGAATTCAAAATGGCTGCAGATGTAAAGATATTTGATTGGATTGTAAAATCATGTGATAAGGATGTTAAAACAAACTAGAAAAAATATGCTTTCGTTTCTCACAGCAGCACAAAGTAATATTTATATATCATGTATATCTCTGTATTTATTTCTTTTTAGTTAAGATTTCCATCCTTAAAAGTGTACTTAAACTCTTATGGCAAATAATGACAAGAAATTACAAAAACGTTTTATTTAAAACATTTACTAATGAAATTATGTATTTTCACCTTAGAAACTTTTTACCTGAAATGTTTACGCTTAAAATTTGACCTGTGTGGCAAATAATAAGAAATTACCCCTAAAAAACAAAGCATTTTATTTAAAATATTTCATTTAGAATTTTTACCCTTAAAATTTGACCTCAACTTGTATGACAAATAATAAGCAATTAGTCCAACAAAAAAAATCTTTTATCTAAAATATTTCATTTAAAATTATTTAGTAAATCCAACCACTTTTGTGATATATATATATATATTTGTTTCTTTAAAAGTCTGATCAGATTTAGAATGTTTTTATTTTCTGTTTTTTTTTTGGTTTTTTTTTCCTGAACATAAATTGGTTGTTTTTAGTTTATTTATCAAGTTTTTAGCGATTTCAAACAAGAAAACAGCCCTTCCCACAAAAAAAAAATTGTTGACAAGGTTTAATAATCAGAGAAGAAGGTTGTCCTATGGAAAATAAATCGAAACCAGTTATTTTCGGCTTTAAAATTTGATTTTGAATAAACCACTAATTGACATAATAATGAGAGAGACACCGGTTCTTGTCAGATCACCAAAGTTAAGCAATGTGTAGCCTAGTCAGTACTTAGATGGGTGACCAGTTAAGAATATCAGCTACTGTATCATGCGCCAGTGTATAGTTAAACCAATGGGTAGACGCACCTTTAGTCTTTGGCTAGACAGGCTGCTATACATGCGGCTGGGACTGCTTGTGAAGTTCAAATTCCCATGAAACTCACCACTGAATGAGTGTTAAGTGATTCATTCGGCTAAGCCTGTCAGAGGTCAGTATGTCAACACAGTAGTAGTTACACTAATTGACTAAAAAAAGCAGTATATACAGTATATAGACTTTCAGAATGCTTGAGATGAGGCTTAATAATTTCTACATGTATTTTTTGTACTATTGTCCTCATCTTAATCATTATTACCTTCACAGGCTTTTGGCTCATGAACACTTCAGCCTTAGTTTAACTTGGTAACTTTCTTATCATATTAGAAAGTCTTCACAAAATTTCAAACCTAACCTTCCATTTAATCTATGGGGGTAGACTGTAGATTAAGTGAAGGGTCATGTTTGAAATTTATGAAAACTTCTGATTATGACAAGAAGTTCCCTGGTTTCGATAACCTAAAGAAGGCCAAAGAGTTCATTGGCTGAAATGTTGTAAGAATAACAATGATAAAGATGAAAACAACAGTCCAAAAAGTAATGTATAAAAAAGTAAAATTTGAAAAAAGTATTATATTGTAGTTGCTGTAATAACTAAAGATAGAATTCATTTGATTTTTATTTAATTGAATATGAATTATGAAATTTTCTCTTTTGTTTCCTGATAAGCAATTTTCATTTTATTTTAGTTGGTCTTCTTCATGGTGATATGGAACAAGCTGAGAGAAACAAAGTTATTACAATGTTTAAAAAGAAGGAAATTCCTATTTTGGTTGCAACTGATGTAGCTTGTAAGTAAAAATTGTTTTATCTATCTTTCTTTTCTTTTCTTTCCCCCCCCCTTTTATTCTCATGGGTCCTGTGCCATTGTCATTGGTAAAAAAAGCTGAACCTCAGTAAAAGGAACTCAGTTGCAGTGGTAATTTATCCAAAATATAACAGTCCATATTAAATTCAATAACTAGAGGTAAATTCACTAATAGCAGTAACAGTGTTTCTAGTTTTTTTTTTTTTTTGGGGGGGGGTGGCTGGTGGTGTATTAAATAATGGAATTTGTTTTTCAGGTTTTGTAG
>JAUZSX010290586.1:0-14243 GCA_034780655.1 Idiosepius hallami
GAAATTGATAGCCATCGAAGGTCGTTCACTCCGTGTTTACGCTTGTCTCATATGCATGCTCTATCACTGACATTGAGCACTTTAACTATAAATATAAGTAATCTTACTCTACAGATATATATACATATGTGTGTGTGCATATATATATATATATATATATATATATGAATGAGAGTACTTTGCTTACATTTAGAGTGCTCAATATCAATGATAGAGTGGATCTAGCAGACAAGTACGGACATGAAGTCCGTGTCCTTGGTAACTGAGTTTCTTATCCGCACTTATCTGCTACACACGCTCTATCACTGGTATCGGGCACTAATTATAAATGCGAGCAAAGTCATTTTAACAGATTAATTCATTACAAAAACAATAAACAAATCTTTTATAAATCCATACCCTGTGGGGTTTCAGCGTCTAAAACGGCCTTGTCGCGCGCACGTGCGTACGTGTGTGTATTTTCTTTTGTTGTATGTATTATGTAATGTATATATTTCTTGCAAAGTCAAAGGCTATTATGTGCGCACAAATAGAAATCTGTATCGGAATAGAAAAGAATAAAAATCTAAGCAAAAAAAAAGTGCTTATTTTCAAAAAATATGATAGCGCAGGTTTTTATTTAAAACAAGATCTGACCAAAAAATGGTGTTTCCCCCCGAAAAAAAGATCAATATTTTTAACCAGAAACGGACTTGACGATCTTGCAAAAAATATATTGTAATTATTTTTGATATGAGGCTTTGTAATTTAGGAATTAACTTTAATATTCGGATTTTTATCCTCATCATTGTAGGTAGTATAGAAAAATAAAAAAAAAACTACTAAGATGAGGACAAATGTCCGAGTAATAAAGATAATTCCTAATAAAATATATTCTGTGAAAAAAAAGTCATTTCTCTAAAAATAAGAGACATTTAGAAACTTAAGTTCATAGATAAAAGACTTAAATATAAATGAATGACAAATCTAACAGAGCATATCAACTTTTTAAGGTCATTTTATGCCGATAATTATTTTCAATTGATTTTTTTTTGTCAACAGCTAATTTTTTTACTAATAATACATACCCTATTTAATCCGTAACTGGAGGGAATGTTGGGATTCATACCTTTCCCAAAGAGTGTTAATCAGAATGGGAAAGTAAATGGAACTACTGGGATGTGAACTCATGTACTACAATCTTGATTTCTTTCGTAAAGACAAAAAATTAAAGATCCATGACTCGAAGGAAAGTTAGTTTCAAAATTTAACTTTATCAGATAGAATAAGCCGATCATAAGGTAATATTCAACTTTAGAAGTAACTGAACTGGTTATTTTCCATTATACAATATTCTATGGGCATCGGCATGCGACATTACAAGATTCCTACATTTGTAATATCCGGTTGGGAGGAGTTCAAATTATTCTTTGACCAAGTGTTGCTCTCCACTCCAGCTGTAATCGGATTAAAAGTTAACACGAAAACTCTGATAACGTTCGGAAAACATCTAAATTTAATGAACGTTATTTTCCGCTTGTTATTGCAATAATGAGTTCAGAAAATATGGATATTAAATAGGAAAATAAGAGCATTAAAAGTAATATGGTTAACATTAAACATAGAAAAGTAAAAGAATTTGTTAAAGGTGGAAAAGAAAAGGACAAGATATTCTAGTAAAAAATATAATGAATTTAAAACTTAAAATATTGCAGCATTAAAAATTAAAAACAAATTGTATTAAACATTGTCCAGCCACAGTCGACACACGAGTCGAGCCAAGCCGAGCCAGCCCTAGTTGCGGCGCAAGGAGAGGAGAACCGGCCCCAGTAACCGCGCAATACGAGGCAAACCGAGCAAATCCGAACTCAGGCGACACTAGACGAGCCAGCCCCAGGCACCACGTGACGTGAGGCGAGCCAAGCCGGAATAAGTCACCGCGCAAGCTGGGCCGCGACGGCCCAATCACACCGCAAATCGCTGCAGGTGGATAGCCGGCATAAGTCGCCGCGCGAGGCGGAACAGCACCAGTTGTCAAAAGAGGTTAGGTTGGCCAAGTCCCAAGCAGACCCCAGCCACCACGCAAGGTGAGGCGAGCCGAGCCGAGCCGGCACCAGTCGACGCGCGAGGCGAGCTGAGCCGACCCTAGTCGACGCGCGAGGCGAGATGAGCCGACCCCAGTTTAAGCGCGAGCCGAGCAGACCTCTGTCGACGCGCAAGGCGAGCCGAACAGACTCTAGACGATGGGTGAGCCGAGCCGACCCCAGTCGACGCTCGGGCCGAGCGGACCACAATCGACGCGTGAGCCGAGCCGAGCTGACCCCAGTCGACGCGCGAGCCGAGCCCAGCGGACCCCAGTCGACGCGCGAGCCGAGCCGAGCGGACCCCAGTAGACGCGCGAGGCGACCAAAGTGGATGCGCAAGCCGAGCCGAGCCGACCCAAGTTGATGCGTAAGCCGAGCCGACTTCAGTCGACACACCAGTTGTCAAAAGAGGTTAGGTTGGCCAAGTCTAGCAGGCCCCAGCCACTACGCGAGCCGAGCCGGCACCAGTCGACGCGCGAGGCGAGCTGACCCCTGTCGACTCGCAAGGCGAGCCGAGCCGACTCCGGTCGACGAGCAAGGCAAGCCGAGCCGAGCCGACCCCGGTCGACGCGCGAGGCAACCCGAGCCCTGTCGACGCGCTAGGTGAGCCGACCCCAGTCAACACGCGAGCCGAGCTGACCCCTGTCGACCCGCGGGGAAAGCTGACCTGTGTCGACGCGCTGCGTGAACCGAGGCGGCAGTAGTCGGTGCGGGAGGCGAGCCAAGCCGGCACCAGTCGCCACGCGAGGCAAACCGAGCCGGTTACAGGTACAGCGAGCTGAGCCAGTAAGGCGAGCCGAGCCGAGCTGGCCACTGTCGTCGTACGAGTCGAAATGAGACAAAGCAAACCGGCCCGTCACTGCGCGAGGCAAGCCAAACCCCAATCACTGCACAAAGCGAACAAAGACAGCGGTAGTCACCGCGCAAGGCGAGCTGAGACGGCCCCAGTCGCCGCACGATGGGAGTTGCACAGGCTCCAGTCACCGCACGATGGGAGTTGCACAGGCCACAGTCGCCGCGTGAGGCGAGCCGAGCCGGCCCCAGTCGCTGTGGGTGGCTAGCCGGCACAAGTCGCCGAGCGAGGCGGGACGGCACCAGTTGTTAAAAGAGGTTAGGTTGGTCGAGCTGAGCAGGCCCCAGTCACTATGCAAGGTGAGGCGAGCCGAGCCGAGCCGTGCCGGCACCAGCCGGATCAACAACCTCTCTAACGGGCCCTCCTCGCTGGACACAGAGAGCATGGCCAAACCAGCGAAGACGTCTCGTCAGATGAGCCTCCTTGAGGGAGATCGTTCGGCACCGCTCTCTGACTATCATGTTTGATACGTTCCACCATTTGTTTTGGTTAATGTATGCTTGCTGTTCAAGATGGCTACTAGCCATTTTCTTTTTACTCTATATTTTGCACAGTCGGTCAGTCAGTACGATATTTGATACATTGTTTTTTTTGTTTGTTTTTTTTTTAGCAACTGAGCGTCTATATAGAAATATATGGTTTAGTATGTTTTTTTTTATTAAACGTGTTAAGTTGATATTTAAATTTATCTGTGACCTTTCTTTGAAAGTTTCCGGGATGACAAGAAAGGAAGTGGAAAAAAGAAGGTAGGAGGGTAGAAAGAGTAAGAGGGGGGAAAGAGTAAGAGGGGAGAAAAAATAAAAAGATATTAAGAATCAAAAATAGAAGGTAAAAAAAAAGGGAAAACAGAAAAGAAGGAGGGGGAGAAGACAAAGATAGAAAGAGAGAGAGATGGAGAGGGGGATAAGAGAGAGAGAGAGAGAGAAGACGAAAAAGAGGCATAAAAAAGGAGAAGTGGAAATTTGGAAGAAAAAGATTGAGAGAAAGAGCAAGATAAGGAAGAAGAAGAAGAAGAAAAGGAAAAGGCGAGAGAGAAAGGGATTAGAAAAAGAAACGGAAAGAAAGATAAGAAGAAGAAAAAGGGAAAGAAAAACAAAACAAAAAATAAGGGAAAAAAAGAATAGAGATAAACAAGAAATAAAATCGAAAAAGAAAAAAGAAAAAAAGAAAAAGAAAAAAAGAAAAAAAGAAAAAAAGAAAAAGAAAAAAGAAAAAAAGAAAAAGAAAAAAAGAAAAAGAAAAAAGTTCAGGAACGAAAAAAAAGGAAAGAGAAAAGAAGGAAAAAGCCAAAAGGAGAGAAGATATTATGAAGAAATCTCGAATAAGAAGTAAAAATTAAAAAGAATGAAAAAAATAAAATGAATGAAAAAGGAAGAAAGAATTAAAAGAAAAGGAATAGCGAAAAAAGAAAAAGAAATGAAGGAAAAAATTAAAGAATAAAAGACAGAAAAAATGAAAGAAGAAAAGAAAAAAGAAAATAATGAATAAAAAAAGAATAAACGAAAAAAGAATTAAAAAAATAAAAGAGAATAAAAACAGAAAAAGAATGAAAACACAAAAGGAAAAAAGAAAAAGAAAAGAAACAAATGAAAGAAGAAAAATAAAAGAAATTAGGAAAAATGGAAAGAAAGAAAAAAAGAAAATAGAAAAGAAAAGAAAGAAAACAAAGGGAAAAAAAGAAAGAAAAAAAGGGAAAAAAGAAAGAAAAAAAGGGAAAAAAGAAAGAAAGGGAAAAAAGGAAGAAAGAGAGAAAGGGAAAAAGGAAGAAAGAAAGGGAAAAAAAGAAAGGAAAAAAGGGAAAAAAGAAAGAAAGAAAGGGAAAAAAGAAAGAAAGAAAGGGAAAAAAGAAAGAAAGTGAAAAAAGAAAGAAAGAAAGGGAAAAAAGAAAGAAAAAAAGGAATGAAGGGAATAGGTAGGTTTTTCTGAAGGTTAATATGAAAGTGACTTGGAAATCCTCAAAGGCCGACAACCAAGGGTCAGGCCTTTTGTTCGAATCAAGCAGAAAGAAGGTGAACAGATAAAATGTAGGCGCCAATAGTGAGAAGATCCAAACAGTGCTTGATTTGCCTGGAGCGTGTCCCCTTTAAGATTTATGGCATAGGAAAATCAAATTAAAGGAGGATCAACAGCCAATAGCAGAGCAGCCATAATCGTTTAGCGAAACAATTGTCCTTGGCATTGGCTTTCTACGTTCACAGCCAGCGTAACATTTTCTCGTCGTGCTTGTTCCGGCATTCAAGTCAGCTTATCAGATTGATAAACAAATGCAATTTATTTTGGAAGATGACCGACCGACTGACAACCTCGATTTAGACCTTACTTCGTCTAGTTCTCTTAAAGATTTTAGAGTTATACCGAATGCATTCTTATCAGTCAGTGCCGTGCTTAGCCACTTAGCGGCCCCGACGCAGAATATTCCTTGCCACCCCTTTACCCTAAAAAGGCAAGTTGCACTCCCTCAACATACTGGAGCCTTCGACTATATATATTTAGAGAGCAGGGCCGAGCTTAGGGCCCCCGCAGCTGCAGGGTAGCCGAAAGGCTCGTTGGCTTCGCAGATTTTTTATAATGCAAAAAATGACCACAACAATTATTTATTAGGATTAAGTAAAAATCATTATTACACTTATATGTTGAAATATATATCATACAATCCATTTCTCTGTCTGTCTCGATATATTTGTGTATGTATATATAGACTTTGGTTGAAGCCTATTATATGTTGTGTGTGTACAAGTTGCCTTTTTAGGGTAAAGGGGTCGCTAGGCATATAGTGTCTCGGGTATATGTTGAAATATATATCTTACAACCCATCTCTCTGTCTGTCTCGACATATTTGTGTATGTATTTATAGACTTTTATTGAAGCAGTCTATTATATGTTGTGGGTGTACAAGTTGCCTTTTTAGGGTAAAGGGGTCGCTAGGCATATACTGTCTCGGGTATATGTTGAAATATATATCTTACAACCCATCTCTCTGTCTGTCTCGACATATTTGTGTATGTATATGTAGACTTTTATTGAAGCAGTCTATTATATGTTGTGGGTGTACAAGTTGCCTTTTTAGGGTAAAGGGGCCGCAAGACACATTCTGCGTCGGAGCCGCTAGGTGGTTAAGCATGGCACTGTTAGAAAGAGAGAGAGAGAGAGAGAGATAGGCAGAAAGAGAGATTGATAGATGTATATTTCAAGTGTGATAATTATTTTCTAAGTAATCCTAATAATTATTTTCGTAATTTTTTGCATTATAAAAGCTTTGCGACCCCTAGGAAGTTTGCGCTACGCCACAATTGCGGGTCTGCGGGGGACCTAAGTCCATCCTGTTTATCAGTCAGTTTCTCTTTTCTTTTATCCTATCCTTGATTCTTCCTTTACTTCTTTTCTTTTTATCCTTTCTCAACCTCATTCATAGTTTACTTCATTCGATCTTATATATACATATATATGTATATAGATGGTGTTCAAATAGTTAGTGCCCTAACGTTACATAGAAAATTGAATAAACTAATAATCAGTAAATCTTTTTATAAAACATTTAAATACATTTTTTACCAATAAAATTGTTTTGTTTATTTACATTATATTCCAGTATAACTTGACAGGTATCCTTCAAATTTCCTCCATTGGCATTAATATTTTCTACAGCACAGGAACTTTTCAGACCCTCTCTATAAATATATAAATTTCAAGAATCGATCCACAATCATTATTATTATTACTATTATTAATTATATTATATATTATTATTATTATTATTACTATTATTAATCATATTATATATTATTATTATTATTATTATTACTATTATTAATCGTATTATATATTATTATTATTATTATTACTATTATTATTCATATTATATATTATTATTAGTTTTATTACTATTATTAATTATATTATATATTATTATTATTATTATTATTCAATCATTCATCGTTTGTTTTTAACTTTAATAAATGCATTTTTTTCGAACACTGGATTTCTAGTTTATTTGGGTGTTATGTTGGAAAAGAGTATGAGATTTTTTAGCAAAGTTTGTCAATATTAGTTTTTTTCTTGTATTTGATTTACGATCTTCTAATGCGAAACAAACCAATCATTTAGTAGTTGAAAGTCACATGCTGACATTAAATTTTAAATTTGAAAATTAATAATTAAAAAATAAATAGAAACAACAACTTAATTTACTAAACACAAATATAACCAGACATAGATTGATTAATTGTTGTCTAAATTCAGAGAATGAATAGCTTCTTTTTTGTCTCGTCTGCAGATTATATTGATTTCAAAAATGAATTGAAAAAGGTTCAGACTGGATGAATAGACTAGGAGAACATTTGAAATGGAAGGCAATTCTCTTAGAAATAGTTTATAAATAATAGTAATAATAAAATAATGCGATACACAAGCTGCTGCACTAGAAATGGAACATTGTCCTCCTATGCATTAAAAGAAAGGAAAGAGGAAAATGGGTCCTAAATATCGAGGAGACTGTAATAAATGCATGGAAACAAGCCGAAAAATACATTTAGAAAAAACGGAAAGACTCATCACAACCGCCAAAACCAGAAAAGGAAAAATGAATAAATAAAAATCAAATAAAAAGTAAACAAACAAAAATCATAAAAAAAAAGAAATCAGAAAAGCAATGATAGAAAGAATAACTTGTTCATGAAGATTTGTTGAGACAGTTGAAAAGCATAAGAACACATAATTCAGAAAAGGAAACCTTTCAAGAGAAACGGAATTCCTGCTGACAAAAGCACAAAATCACGGTGCACTCCATACATGAATTTAATACGTTTTAGTATCGCCGTTCCGGCTTGGCCGATCCGGCCTAGCTAACTCAGTGGTGGTGGTGGGGGTGATTCGTGTTAGAGGATCTCATCGCCATAACAGTCAAAAATAAAAATAAACTAAGTAAAAGATTTGTTTACATTTTAAAAATTAATTCAATAAACTAAGATATTTTTCTTTGAATAAAATGATATTTAATATTTAATATTTAATTCAAATGCTGCAATTTTCGAAAGGTTTTAAATTTAAAACTCCGGTCAAATTGTTTAAAGAAAAAAAAGACATGTTAAATATTATATTTTCTAAAAATATTTGAATTAATTCTTAATCATTCAGTCTGACTGCCTATCCACTCTAGGTGGACCTCCTCTCCAATGGAAGCTACATACAATAACTATTTTTTGTAGGTAAATCTTACGTTACCATCCGCAAATGGCGACTGAAAACCTTACAATCTAATAACATCAGTGTATGAACTATATTTTAAAATTATTTCAAAGGATATAATTGCACGGTGAAATGGTTTTACGTCTATTATTCTGATCTACTTGTTTCTGTTCTATTAAATAACTATTTTTGAAATGGTACTGTCAGTTTTACACATAGATTTACGATTAACTACTTAATCGCGGGTCATTGGTATTCCTCATCGAAATTTCTGACGTTCATGCAGAAAGCAATTGAAATAAAGGCTCGTCTCTTACGTGAGCCTGACATTGAAAAATGCGATATGAGCTTGGTTGTTTGGTTGTCGGTGGGCGGCAAGTTTCTAATCACTGCAATGCATGGCTCAGCGTAATTACATTCGATTCGTCTGTTATCATTTCTCATTCAGTAAAGTGAAGCTTCCACTTGTTGTTCCTTACAGAACAGGAAAACCAGGGAATCACGAGCGAATGACAATTTTTCCCGATTAGACCTGGCAGCATTTGGCAAATATTTACACGATTTCTACGTGTAAATTACTCCAACGAATTTTGAAGCAAAACATCTTTTTCCTTTTTCGGATACTTCCGGATTTTTTTTTTTTTTTTTTTGATTTAAAATTTTTTTTTAATCACTCCAAACCTCACAAATTCTACCTGCTTCATAACATTACTGCTTTTTTTCTGTCTGTTTGTCTCTGTCTCTGTCTCTCTCTTCCTCTTCCCCATCTTTGTATCTTTCTCTCTGTCTCCCTCTCTCTGTCTATCCCCTTTATATCAATTTCTATCTCTCTATGTAACCCTCCCTATATTTCTATATCACTCTTTCTTTCTATACCTCACCCTCTCTTTTTCTCTCTATACTGGCCCTCCTTCTCTCTCTTACTGTCTCTCTATCCTTCTCGCACTCCCTTTCTGTCTCCTCCTCTGTCTTCTTTTCTCTCTCTTTCCTTTCTGATTTTCGATTTTTCCAAATTTCTCATATATATAAATATATTCAGACATTTTTTATTATACAGATTGCAACTTAAAAAAGAAATATTTTTAATTAAATTCTTGTTTTCTAACAATAAATTTACTTTGGGGTCGAGCGTCTTAGTATGATTACCCAGTTTTCTTTTGTCAGTTAGTTTTTACGTTTATTTTGTTTTGATGTATTTGTTTTTGTAATTTTGGTATGATTTTTCCTTGCAATTTCTTTACATGTTTTATGGACTCTTCCGTCAATTTCGACGTATGAGGGTCATCAAACCACGTATGACAGTCAGATTACCACACCGAAATTTTTTATATAACTATTTAATTGATAATAAAGAATCAGGACCATGCTTAGAGCCCCACAGATCCCAGAATTGCAGGAGACACAAGCTCCATAGGGGCCGCAAAATTTTTTGGCTTCACAGATCTCTAGTAATTAAAAAAATTACCAAATTAATTATTTGAAATAACAAGAAAATCATTATCAGACTTGAATTATTCACCTATCAATCCATCTCTCTTTTAGTCTATCTCTCTCTCTTAATACATATTTGTATAAGTATGTATATATTGTCTTTAATTGAAGGCTCCTGTATATTAGAGTGGGGGGAAAACTTTCCTTTTAGGGGAAAGGGGGCAGCAAAACGCCTTTTGCGACGGGGCCGCAAGGTGGCTAAGCACGGCACTATGAAGAATGTACACAGCAAGGAACAGGGTCTTGGAATTATCCTGTTTGGAATAAGCCTCAATCTGCCATAATTCGAACTTTCTTTGATTTATTCGACATGAAGATTTTTTTTAATTTGTTTTTGTTTAAAATTTTTTTTTTTAAATTCCATTAAATCAATCTTTTTATTTGCTTTTTTTATTGTTTGCATTTCGCTTTGTTTTAATTTTATGGCTTTATTTTGTTGGCTTTTCTCTCATTTTTTTTTTCTTTCCAAAAATGTTTTGTTTTTTTGTTTCCATTTCATCCAAACTAATTTTATTTTTCTTTCTCAACGTCACTTTTTCAAGTAATTACTTTACCAGAATCCTTGCTTCATTATTGTTTTCTTCTTTTTTTTTTCTTCGTCCCATTTTTCTTAATTTTTTTTTTTCATTTCTTTCTTTGTTTTTTTTCTTCTTGTTGTTAATATTTTTCTTTTTCCTTCTTTTTTCTTTTTCTTCTTAATATTTTTCTTTTTCCTTTTTTAATTGTTTTTATTTTTCTTAAAGTTTTTTTTTCTTCTTCTTCTAAATCTTATTCCTTTTTCTTCTTAGTCTTTTTTATAGTTTTCTTCTTTTTAATCATTTTTTCTTATTTTTTTTATCGTTTTCTTCTTATTTTTCTTCAGATTATCATCAATCATTTTTTCTTCTAAATCCTTTTTTCTTCTTCATCTATCTCTTTTTAATATTTTCTTTTTAATCATTTTTCTTCTTTTTAATTTACTTCATTTTCATGTTTTTCTTCTTTTTGTTCATAGGTTTTCCTTCCTAATATTTTTCTTCTTGGTATTTTTTAAAATATTTTTCTTTTTCTCCTAAACTTTTCCTTTTTTCCGAATCTTTAATATTTTTTCTTTTTTTTTCTTCATCTTTAATTTTACTGAATTCTGTATTTCTTATTTTTTTTCATTTCTTGACGATTATCTCGTATTATTTTTGCCTCTCCCTTTTTTTTAGTTTATTCTTTCATTCTGTTTTTATTTCATTTCTTTTTCTCTATTTCTTTAATTTTGTGCTTTCTTTTCTATTTTTTTTCCTTTCATCAATTTTTATTCGTTTTTGCTTCTTAATCTTTACTTTTCCTTTTTTTTTAATTGTTTTCATTTCTTGGCGATTATCTCTTTATTTCCATTTTTTGTGTTTTATTCCTTTTATTTAACGTCCACGTTAAAAGTTAAACATAAAAACAAAAAAAATCCCTCTTTGGGATGAAGGAGGGGCTCGTATAAAATACTCGGTCTGATTTTACAAAACCCTAAACAAGATAATCAAAAATGAAGTAAAAGACTGAAAACCAAATAAACAGAAAATTTTCACATTGAAGATGATGTTGAGAGTAAAAATTACATGGACGAAAGGACAAAAACTTAAAAAAATTAAAAATAAATTAAAAATACTAAAAAAATTAAAATTACATAAAAATTTAAAAAAATCAAAATAAAAATAAAATAAATAAGAAATGCAAGGTCGACTGGCCAAAACATCTTTTCAAGAAGAAAAACAAAACCTAATAAAAAAAATAAAAAAAAACTTGAACAAAACAAAGAAGCCCTATAAAAATTAAAGTTAGAAAATTATAAGATAAAAAAAATAGTAAGAATAATAAAGATTGAAACGACGAAACAAGAATCACGAGGTCAGATCGACTTTCTTTAGTCAAAAAAGCAAACAAATAATTCAGAAAATAACGACTTAAAAAAAATAAATAGAAAAATCAAACGTGTTTGAATATCAAGTAAATCTAACTTTTATTATTCTCGAAATCCGAAAGTCTGCCCACGTTTTTGGAATTTATGCAAACGCCAAAAGAGCTTAATCTTTTACTGTTGAATACATTTATAGATTATCAGTTTCAAATCAGTGTAATTCTAGATAGCAAAAAGCAGGCGAAAGTTTTTATAGGAGCCTCTGTCAATTAGTTAACATTAGTTAACAAAAGCATCTACTGAAGCAATGCCTTGGATACACCCTCAGTGTTGATTCCTGGGATCACTGAGTATTTCAGGTCTCTCAATAGACGCCCTCCTCAAGGTGGCCCAACCGAGGTTTGCAAGGCCTCGGTTTGTGTTCAATAGCATATCTCTACCCCCCATGACCCTCTCCTCTTCAACCAGAACCATCTGCAAGCTTTTTCAGTGAATTCTGGGTTGTTGCTTATGGCTCTTTTCTGGTCTCATTCTTTAATTCATAGCGTGCTGTACGCTTAGGGAGTGACTAGCAAATCCGCAGCTGCCCACCTCAACTGGCATACACCTTGTTTTCCACCCATTCTTTCTGCACTCCTCCACCAACTCCTAGTACTTCTCTTTCTTCCTTTTTTAGGATCCTCCATCCTCTCCTCCCAGGAAACCGTCAGCTCCATCAAAACAAGTTGTTTGGTGGCCTCTGAGACCAAAATGATGTCAGATCTCAGTCTGGATTGAGTGATGTGGAATGGCATTTTTTATATATGTTTATGTATACGTATAGTCAAAGTCTCTAGTATGTTGAGGCGGGGCAACCGGCCTTTTAGGGTAAAGGGGCTGCATGTTACATTTTGCATTGAGGCCACTAAGTGGCTAAGCACGGCACTGTAAAAGAATAGTAGACATTTATGAAAAAAGATGGAAGACTGTTAGACAGAACAAAAGGTATGCAACTTAATATCAGTAAATGTGTTAAATACTTTTACATGGTATAATTTCATTTTTCGGTAATAAATATTTGTCAACTATGAGTGGGCGACACATATCTGTGCTTGGGACAACATGATGTCAGGTTTCAGTCAGGATTGGGTGATGTGTGATGGAATTTTCAGTTGTCTTTCAAAGTCTCCTGTCATCACCTATTCTCGGGTCGTCGAGAGTAAACCTGCGGGTGAGGTTTTGATGTTCTCCTTACCCCATCTGTTTCAATGAAGTGGATCGATTTTCCTGTGGCTTTCGTGTATCTACCCCTTGATTCCCTTACTGTTTGCCTCAACGATGGATTTGAGAAACTGATCATGCCGCCACCGATATCTGCCCTAACTCAGCGCCTTAGAGTAGATGCTTAAGATGTGGTCTTGTGTCCATGTTTTCTATCAGGACAGCAAGAGAGGCAAATTCATATCAGAAAGGCAACCGACCCATACACCCAACCACTTACCCACCTACGCACCAAACTTCCTGCCATAACCACCTATCTATCTGTAAATTCATGTCTATCTATCTATCTATCTATCTGCATATATATATATATATATATATATATATCAGTTGAGTTATAGCTATCTTAGTCTACTATGTTAATTTATCTACTTCAGTGTTTCACATTTATGTATTTCCCAGTACATTTATATCTATCTGTCTATCGATCTATTCACAGCTATCACAAACTTTATAATTAGATATTGTGTGTTTCAACAATGAATGATCTAACTATAGGTAAAAAAACACAGCCTCTTTTCGAGATCTGATTAAAATTTTTTACCTTAAACACAATCAAATCACGTAAGTAGTGTTAACCTAAAAAGCTCCAGAATTGGTGATAGAATAGATCTACTTAGTCAAAAACCAACTCAAGTTGGGCATAAGGCCAGTTTTACGTGCTCATAAAACCACTTTGCTTTTGTAATTAGTGTTGCCCTTCATCTAGATGAGTTACCCTCACTGAGTTGACGAGTCTCATTCCCGTGGGTTTTAGAGAATCAGTGTTATCCTTAGATAAGAGTTACTCTTGAGTTAACGAGCCTTATCTATCCGAGGCAGCTGAAAGTGAAGGTAATAGTTTTGACTATGATATCTAAAAAAAAAGATAAAAATAGAAGAAACGAAAAGAAAATAAAGAGAGTTGAATCTTTTTTTTTTAATTTTATCTTATTTTCATTTTTTTGTTAAATCTATTTGAAAATCCTTCGATTTGATTTCAAATCAAAATGAGTTAAGAGGCTTTACTTTTGCTTCGATTTGCTTAAAAGTTTAGCGAACAACGGTTTTCGTTACCATAGCAATAGCTGTGCTTCGTGAAAGGGGTTTTCTTGAAGATTTCTTGTTTGTTGCAGCTTAAGAATTGATTTTCAGCTTTTATTTTCTTGATCTTTCTTGCGACATTAGTTTTTATCGTCTTGCAAAACGAAACTTGATAAAAGCAGTTGAACTGGAAAGAAATTCGGACATTTTATTTTTCAAATGATGAATCTTCTTTTGGTAGAAGAGCTGGGGAGAGAGGGATTGATAGATAGATTGATAGAGAGAGGAAAATATGAAAACAATATAAAATGAGAGGAAGGAAGAGGGAGAGAGTAAGAGAGAGATGGACAGAGCAAAATGTTCAAAAATCGAATTAAAGATAAAAGATGATGTAGTAAAAAAACAAGAAAATTTAAATGAGAGAGAGAGAGAGAGAGAGAGAGAGAGAGAGAGAGAGAGAGAGAGAGAGAGAGAGAGAGAGAGAGAG
>JAUZSX010290607.1:0-64121 GCA_034780655.1 Idiosepius hallami
ACATTTTTTACACATGTTCGTTTTTTTACATCATGTTCGTGCTGGGCAGCGATGGTGGAGCATTGGTAAAAGCTCGGGCTCTGGAATCGTATTATGTGAGTTCAAATCCCAGTCAAAACCATTACTTTCACTTCTGCAGCCTCGGGCAGATGGAGCTCGTTAACCCGGGAGAGCGGCTCATTTAGGTGAAAGGTAACACCGAATATAAAGAGCACGTAAAAATGGCCTTGTGCCAAACTTCCTTTCCTTTTTTTCCTTTCTTTCTTCCTTCCTTTCTTCTTTCTTTCCTTCTTTCCTTTCTTTCTTACTCCCTTCCTTCCTTCCTTCCTTATTTCCTACTTTCCTTTTTTCTTCCTTCCTTCCTCTTTTCTTTTTTCTTTCCTTCTTTCTTTCCTTCCTTTTTTTCCTTTTTTCCTTCCTTCCTTCCTTCCTTCTTTTCTTCCCCCCTTCCTTCCTTTTTCCTCCTTTTCTCCCTTTATTTATTTCTTTCTTTCTTTCCTTTTTTTCTTTCCTTTCATTCTTCCTTCACCCCTTCCTTCCTTTTTCCTCCTTATCTGCCTTTATTTCTTTCTTTCTTTCCTTTTTTTCTTTCCTTTCATTCTTCCTTCCTTCCTTCCTTCCTTCCTTCCTTTTTTTTATTCTTTTCTCCCTTCCTTTCTTTGTTTTTCTCTTGTTTCCTCATTAACCCCTTGACTTCCGGTCTCATTAATCTCGATTTCCCAAGTGGCCATAGTCCAATATCACAAGATTTTATTAACTCCAGTATCGGTTGCGCTCTGGGCACGATTCTCGTCTCCTTTCTGGCCAGCCACAACGACCGATGGCCGAACCTAATCGACAAACCCGATTCTTTAACTATTTAACTATGATACAAGCAGTTTCTACAATAATCCGCCCCTTCCTACTGTAACGTTATGTGTTGTTATTAAAAGGGCCCGTTACTTGGCTTGTGATCGTCTAGTGGTGTTAGTGTTGGTGTTGTTGTTGTTGTTGTTGTTGTTGAGCAGGGAGTCCTCTTCAAGAAAACTCCTCTTCACCCATTCGGGCTCGGAGTTTTCCTGTAGTTGTAGTGTTTTCGCAATCTCAGGTTGCCCCGAGACTCCCAGTCCTCACCCTAGGGGGTAACTGTACTTGAGGACGTTTTTATACCCTCCGGTCGGTTGGTGTGAGGGAGGGGTAGGAAATGTAAGGTCCTTAAGTTCAAATGCGCAATACATTTGATTATTTTTTCCTCTTAACTCGTTTTGAATCCGAGTCTTCCTGTAGTTGTAAAGTTTTTCATAATCTCAGGTTACCCCGAGACTCCCAGTCCTCACCCAAGGGGGTAACTCTACATGAGGACGTTTTTATACCCTCCGGTCGGTTGCTGCTGCTGCTCACTAAATATATTATCTGAGTTATCTCCCTTAGTCCCTACGCAACCAGTTGTGTGTGTGTTACACAACAAACAAGAAAAGAAAGAAAGAAGGAATGACCTGAAATGAACACAAAACCTAATGTCGATGTCTGCCTTAAGAAACAGCAATAAAGACAAAGCCAAGTTGTTGCTTATTGACAAGAACAAACAGAGACAAATAAAATGAAGAAGAAGAAGAAAGTCGAATAAGTGACTAATTCGACACACGCAATTATTAATTATCCTAATTTTTGAATTCTTTCTTTCATTCATTCGTTCGATTTCATTCATTCACCTTCTTTTTTTTTCTTTCGTTTCTTCTTTTTCTTTCATTCATTTTAAGAAAGACGGCTTTTTTCCTTTGGTTTTGGGGGGCTTTTTTTTTGTTACCGACAACAAGATACGCATTTCTAAATTTGAAACCAAAAATCAACAGTGGAAATTAAAAAAAAAAATTATAATGCAACAGCAACATTAAACAACAACAAGAAGGTTAGAGTTTTCTTCTCCCAAATTACAAAAAAAGAAAAAATTCAGCATTAAATTTCGGGACAAGCTAAGAAAAAAAAATAAAAATAAAAAGCACTTCTCGACGTTAAAAAAAAAAAAAAAAAAAAAAACTCGTAAAGAAAACAATTTATTTTTCAATGTTATTGTTCCAAGTTTTAAGTGATGGGGGTACCTCTCAGTTGCCGGGGTAGTGCTGCTACAGGAGGACCCATAGGGAACCCAAACAAAGTCCTTATGGTCGGCCCAACTCAGTCCGGTATGTTTGTTTTGTTGTTTATTTAATTATATTTTTGAATCATTAACTTCAAATTTAAAATTCAGTGAAAAGTGAAAAAAATTGATTTCATTTTAATTATTTCATTTGTTTTTAAATTCTCGATTATTTCATTACTTTTTGAAATCATAAAAAAACCTAAATTATTATACTTGGGGCGTTAAAATCACGCAGAAATTCTTTATGTGTGACGGTGACAGCAAAGGGGGGTGACGGGAGACACAATATCACCCGGGCCAAGGCCAGACTCTGGCCTTGCCCGCGGACCCCAACAAAATCTTTGTGAAAATAATCTGAAATTCGAATTTATTTATTGATTGGGAAAGCCTTTTATGACCGGTTTTTGCCTGTTTTTCTATCCTGCAAGGATTCATTAACCCTTCCAACCATAAAAGGCCAATATATCGGCCTTAGTGACAGCGAAGTTGAAGCAGGGCAGTCAAGTTGGAGTAATGGTAAAAATTCGGGCTATGAAATCGTAGTATGTGAGTTCAAATGCTAGGCAAAAACCAAAACCATTGCATTCACCTTTAGCTCCCTGAGGCAAATGGGGCCTTTTAACTCGGGAGAACAGCTCATCTAAGTGAAGGGTAACACAACACTGAATGCAAAAAGCCCTGGTAAGATCACATAAAAATGGCCTTGTGCCAGACTTGGGTTGGTGTTCACCAAGTAAATGTAATATCGGCCTTGGTGACCTAAGGCAAAAGAAGACTAGCCGATATTTTTGCCCTAATATCGTCCTAACGGCTCTGAGTGACTAGTTGGTAATTTTGCTAAGTCAAGGTTGAAAGGTTTGATAAATTTGTCTTTGTTTTGTTTTGTTTTTTAACAAGTGGCAGTAATACTGCCTGTGACGTCATTCAGTTGTAACCATTTAGCATAGGTTGATGTAGAGGATCAGTCAGTGGGTCGACATTTGAGCGGACCGCCCCGCCCCGATTGACCTTTACGCCACTGGTTCCAAAGTACCATTTAGTCCCCAAAAGGAGAGTGACACAGTACTACTTAACCACACCACAACAATCATCACAGCCTGCCATCACACATACTTGCTTTGCATTCCTTCTAAACTTTTCCATAACACACTAACAACAAGAACACTACAATCCCATCCAGCGTTACTAACCAGTTGATTAAAAGAAATAACACGACCCGCTTCAGGTATGTACTTGACTTGCAGCTAACCGCTCCTTCCACTCTATCCACAACACAACACTACTTAATGACTAAATGCTATGTCTGTGGTGGAAAATCAAAAAGAAAAAATGTCGATTGATCACTGTTTGTTCAGTCCAATCAATCGACAGTCACTGTGTTTGGATTTGAATTTTGGGAAATTGGGAAAAATTGATCAATTTTCACTTTGGAGGAGAAAAATGAGTCTTTTTTTTTTTAATCACTAACTGCAGAAAATCTATATAAACAATTTTTTTATATTTTGGAAAAACAAACGTTTATTTCCTCATCTATATATAAGTGACGGTGGAGCATTGGTAAAAGATCGGGCTCTGGAATCGTATTACGCAAGTTCTCTTTAGCTGCCTTGAGCAGATGGGTCTCGTTAACTCAGGAGAGCAACTAGGTGAAAGGATAAACACTGAATTAAAAAACCCGAGCACATGAAAATGGCCTTGTGCCTAACTTGGTTTGGTGCTTTAAGTAAATATGATATATATACTATATATATATATATATATATTAGTTAAGCGTAGACACAGAGTCAACGGCCTTCGGAGACTGTCAGTTTCTCGCCTGCATGGTCATAAGACCGAAAACTTTGTCTGATGACCACGCAGACAAGAAATTGACAGACACCAAAGGCCATTAACTCTGTGTCTACACTTAACTAATATACACGCTCTATCACTGATATTAAGCACTCAAACTCTAAAGCAACCTTATCATTTAGAATAATATATATATAATATATATATATATATATATACAGATAGATAGATAGATAGATTGATTGATTGATTGGTTGATAAAGAGAGAGAGAGATACAGAGACAGAGAGACAGAGGGGGAGAGACAGAGAAAGAGATCGTAAGAACACTTAGACTGCAAAAAAAGCACACATAAAGACAGAGATAGATATAGATAGATAGATTGATAGAGTGAGGGTGAGAGAGAAAGAGAAATCGATGTAAATTGTATACTGAGACGTATAAGACTTACATTAAGCAAACTCAAACAGAATAACATACAATGTATAACACTCAGAGACACAAACATTAACAAACGTAAAAACACAATCGAGTATATCACACACACATAGATACACAGGGAACACTGGCTAAGACTCCAACAACACCAACAAACATTCAACACATTCATATACTCACGCACAAACACCAGGCAAATACACATAGGTATGCATTTATATCTTTATTGATATACATTAATAAATAGATATTAATTATTAGTTCTTAGTGTGTGCTATGTGTATATTGGTAATAATGTACGTTTTGGTACAACCTGGTCGGTGGTGGAGAGACCAGAGAACCGAAATCCCACATGGTTGTTACTGTGGTGACGAATGTAAGCGAGAAGGAACAACCCTTGCGATTTAAAAAACAACACCCTAAAAAAAAGGAATATATATGTATACATATATATCTATGAATTTAAAAATGTTTAAAAAAGTATTTTTAAGGTGTTTGAAAAACGGATAAAAAAAAGAAAGAAAATACGTCAAAAAAAAACATGAAGAAGTCGTTTACTTATTAATTAAGAAGAATACGAAGGAAAGGAAAAAAAAAAGAAAGAAATTATCGAAGAGAGACCCACAACGAGGGAAACGTACAATTATTTGCAGGAACCGAGAAGAAAAGAAAGCTGGTTCAAAAGTTTTTTGTTAACAAGGTAAAACTTTCTTTAACAAAAAAAAAAAAAAAAAAAAAACACACACACAAACATAACTTTGCCGTATATCTCCGTGTATACGTCGACCACAGACTAATTAATCCTCAAAATTTGAGTAAATTAAATCGTTATGATTATTATAATTTACATAGCTTTGCTTTTTTTGTTACTAAGTTAACCCTTAATTTAAGGGGTCTGAAAGGTTGACTTATACACCGAAATATATGTTACCTAATAACATATAACACCAAAAACACAAGGTATATTTTTGAGTTTTCAGGTTTGCCTTCTTTAACAAAAAAAAAAAACAAAAACACACACAAACATAACTTTGCCGTATATCTCCATGTATACGTCGACCACATACTAATTAATTCTCAAAATTTGAGTAATTTAAATCGTTATCATTATTATGATTTTAGCTAGCTTTGCTTTTTGTTACTAAGGTAACCCTTAATTTTGGGATGATTATTAGGGGTTTGAAAGGTTGACTTATACACCGAAATATATGTTACCTAATAACATATAAAGTAACCGGGATAGATTCGTATTTTAGGGGTCCTTACCCCTAACAAAAAAACAAGGTATATTTTTGAGTTTTCAGGTTTGCTTCAATCAAGCCCCTTTTAAGATTATTTTGAAACTCCAATTCATAATGAATTTCGTGTCAGAAGAAACAGCTATTATTGTTCACACTTAAACAATTCATATCGTCGAACTACGTCTTCTACCATTTTTGCCGAAAAATTTAACCCTTAGACTTAGTAAAATTTAACCCTGATTAGTAAAATTACAAACCAGTCACTCAGATTTGTTCCATTAGACGACTATATTAGGAAGAAAATATCGGAGTGTCTGTTTTTGCCTTAAGTCACCAGGGCCGATATATCGGCCCTGTAGGGTTAAACAAACGATAAAAAAATGTGTTGAAAACTTTCTTTTTCTTTTGTGTTACCGTCACGGTGTGCCACTAAAAAACTTAAAATTCTCTTGTTTAATTCTTGCTGTTTTTTTTTTGTTTTTTTTTACTTAGATTTTTTTTTAATGATTTTTACGCTATCGTAGTTTCCCAGAGTGTTGTGTAACAACAGTTCTGGCACCCACATCGTAAGATTTGCGCCCCTTCCTGACCACTGATAATCCATTAACGATTATAATTCCCAGAAGCCCTAAAATGTTTATTTTTATAGAACTACAATCAAGGATTTAATCATATACAACTTGAGGCAGCGACGGTGGAGCATTGGTAAAAAAGCTCGGGCTCTGGAATCGTATTACGCGAGTTCAATTCCTAGTCAAATCCGTAACTTTCACTTTAACTGCCTCGGGCAGATGGGGCTCGTTAGCTCGGGAGAGCAGCTCATCTAGGTGAAGGGTAACACCGAATATAAAAAGCCCGGGTAAGAGCACGTAAAAATGGCCTTGTGCCAAACTTGGGGGTGCTCGCCAAGTAAATATCATAAAGCGTTTTGACACGAGGTTTGAGACTAAATAAAGTGAGCAATGACAAGAGACTAAACAAGAATCTATTTTAAGTCGTTTTGGTATTTAGAAATGATTCATTCTCCCTTTTTTCTCTTCTTTGTTTTGGTTTTGAAAGATCCTGTCATTTTCTTCACCTCATAAAAAATGAAGTTTTTTTTTTTTTAACTCCAAACACAAAAGACAAATTGACCTTTTTAGCAGGGCTGACATTTTACATTGATTTTTTTTCCATTTACTGACCTTTTATTTACTGTGAGCATTTGCTGTGGGCCAGTGTTTAAATGCTCAGATATTGGAATCTTAGTATGCATGTGTAACACGATGGGGATATATGTTCCTGGGAGGGAACTATCATTATTTGATACCAGTGAACCAGTTGGTATGTTTTCTAATTTCGAGAAAGACTGTAAGGAAATAGTTTTTGGTACTTACAGCCTTCCTTGCAATGCTGCAAGGTATCTGGGCGTTCATTCCGGGCAGTGGGTGGCGATGTCACATGCATGGAGAAGTCATTTGCTTTTTTTGTCAAGACCCACCTTGTCATGTTGTTCCACCACTGTCCATCGTCTCTTGCTATGAGGAAGGCTGTTCCATGTTGTCCATTTTCATGCTGTTCCCCCTAATTTTGGGGCAGGAATCAAGAGTAGTTAACAACACAAAGACAAGCATTTTCGGTTAACCGTTTTATTTAGCCATCTCTTGATGTAACATTCTGGGTTTTCCTGAGGACCCTTTCTTCACGTTGTGTTCCTCACCAGCAAACCATTTTAAAAAAGAAAACCAACAACAAAACTTTCTGAGAAGAAAATTACATCATCTTTATTTTAGACTGGAACCAACAGGTTCTCTGGCAACCGGGACACCCGACATAGTAGCACTTGTTCGTCGTCTCTCCCAGTCAAAATCCGTCTCGTCTCTCTGTTCATCACCGCTGCCTCCGTCGTCTTGTTTTGACAGGTCCCAACGACCTTCTCTCTCCACTCGGGCAAACTGTCTGTCCTTAATAAATTAATAAATTATAGTTCTTCTGAAGCATCATTTCAGAAAAGAAAGACCAACACCAAAACTTTCTTAGAAGAAAATTACATGATCTTTATTTTAGAGTGGAACCAACAGGTTCTCTGGCAACCGGGACACCCGACATAGTAGCACTTTTTCGTCGTGTCTGTCCGAGTCAAAGTCCGTCTCGTCTTTCTCGGTTCATCACCGCTGCCCCCGTCGTCTTGTTTTGACAGGTCCTAACGATCTTCTTTCTCTACTCGGGCAAAATGTCTGTCCTTACTCTGATGTGTTTTGGGTTTTTTTATTTTTATATACACTTCTCACTTAATTGACATGTGTCGCTGTAAACAATGAGTCATCCTTAAAACCTAATGACACATCATCATTTAAAACCCGGTAACACAGACGCAGTCACTGGGCATTTAATGCCGGAAACTTTTTTCCTGCATTAATATTACACCTCTCTTTATCTCTCTCTTTCTTTCTATCTTTCTCTCTTTTTAAATTATTTTCAAATTCTCTCTCTCTTTCTTTCTTTCTTTCTTTCTTTCACGCCATTTCTTAATTCTTTCTTTCATTCTTTTTTTTTTCATTCTTTTTTTACTCTTTCTTTTTCTTGATTATTTCTCTTTTTCTTTCGTTCTTTTTCTCTTTCTCTTCTAATTTCTTTCTTTCTTTCGTTCATTCCCCCGTTCTTTTCTTCTCTCTTTTTTTCTTTTTTCATTCTCCTGTTCTTTCCCTCTCTCTTTCTTTCTTTCTTTCTTGCTGTTTTTTCTTTTGTTTTTCTTTCTTCTTTTTTGTATCCTAAGCTCTTACCAATATTCCGCCGTCGCCACCATTTGTATTTGTATATATATATATGTATATATAGCCAAAGGTGCTAGTATGTAGAGGGGGGTGCAACTTGCCATTTTAAGATAAAGGGGCCGTACGGTGCATTCTGTGTTGGGACCGCTAACTGGCTAAGCACGGCACTGACACCACAACCATAAGAACTCTATCTCCAATATTTATAATACATCAGAGGTTAACATGCTGCAAAATACACGAATCAACCTGTCAAAAAAAAGCATATTATCACAGCCCTACTAATAAGTAAAGAATTTTTAAAAATGTTAAAATCACAAAATAGTAAAGTCTGTAACAAGAATAATCTTTAATAAAAGCATGTTATCACAGCCCTAATGATGACGAAAATCTGAAATTATGATGTCTTTAAATTCAATTCCTTAAATATGTTCTAGTAGAAAAGATATTTTTTGAGGTAATTTCTGATGTTATTTTCATCAGATTATTCTTTTTATAGTTACAAAATCGATCTTCCCTAAAATGGCAGTGATGGTATTAAAAGTAAAACAACTTTAAAGATGGAAATTTTGTTTTATTAATAAAAGACAGACTTACCTTGATGAAGAGTAAAGAAAAAAACAATTATTATTGAACCCAAAAAACAATTAGATTTCACCCACATTTTGGAATATCCCTTGTGAGTTTTGGGGGGATTCTTTTAATGTCTCGAACAAAACAACAAAAGCAGTGTATTTTTCAACTGAACATTGATTCAAGGAATAAATTGATTGATTGGTTTATTTTATAGCAAATCAACCCTTTATGGGTCATTTAATGCTGAAACTATTATTGGGGTATGCTGGGTGGAAGTTAAATGTTACTTATGATTCAGAGAAATATATATAATTGTATGATTTTGTTTCTCTCCAGAATATCTTGTTGAAAATTTCCGATTATTTTCTTGGTAGTATTTTAGCCATATATGTTTAATACTTGTGCCAAACTTGGATTGGTGCTCACCAAGTAAATATAACATCTGTTTAATACTCAAGATCCTGATTTAGCAAAAAGCATTTAGGGTCAAAAAGGTTTAAGGAATTGAAAGATCTCAAAGATGAAGAGCCTTGGAAAAAGAATGTGTGTAAAGCAGTCGAACTCTGTTTAAGTTGTGTTTAACTGATGCGACCACCTCAAAAGGAATTAAAGTCTATAATGTAGAATAATAGAAGAATCTAAAAAGTTAAGAAGTGAAAAAAAGAAAGGAAAAGAAACTGAAGGACTTTTCTTTTATGGCTTCCCTTTTGTCAGAAGGTACTTGATGAAAGTCCGGGTTCAACAATATAAGTTTCAGTTTCGCCATCAAACTTAATTTTATCAACTGACTTGCAGCTTTCTTTCAGTAAAATAAGATCATAGCTGATAAACTATTCTTAAACAATCATTCTTAAACAATCATTTAATTCCTGAGTGAAGATATCAACCCATCCCCAAACATATAAAGTAGCAGCCAAAAGTCTGGGACACTATACATTGTCATTTTTTCCAAATTTAGACCAAACCTTTGTGGATTATACCTTGTCTTTATATTTATAAAATATTAGAATTCGCTGGCTTTGCTTGGGCACTGATGATTTGCCTCCTAAGGAAGCCTCTATCACTCTCCCTAAAAAATATTTTCCCCATCAAGTTTAATGATCAATTTCTTAAATAAAAAATCTAATTTAGGAGCCATACAATCAAAAGTTTTAAAAAATTATGTATTAGGCTCATAAATCCTAAAGTTAAAATTTGTAGAATTTAAAAAAAAAATCACTTTTTTGTTACCAATAAATTAATTATTTTATTTTCTCCTAGATTCGGGCCACTGAAATTTCAGTACAAATTTTAATAGCTTATCTTCTATAGTTTACGGTGACCTGAAATATACATTTATCTATTATAATATAAAAATCAGATAATTGTGGTTGTATAAGACTGTATATCCTGTAACTCTTCAAGAAATGAAACCAAAATAGTTATATATTAAAAAAAGAATTTCAGAAAATGAAACTACAATAGTTATTTTAAAAAGAAATAATTAACACCACTAATATTTGCAATGTACAGTACTACCTTTCTGTTTGATAGAATTACTTAACTACCTTAGGGAAAAGCTTTAGAAATGAATTAAGTACAGAAAAAAATTAGAAATGAATTTAGTGAAAAAAGCATTAGAAATGAATTTAGTTTGTAAAAGCATTAACGGCTTTACTGTAAAAATAAAAATTTAAACAAATTAAACCTAAAAGTGCTGTAGGGAGAGTGATAGAAGACTTCATGGATTTTGTATGTTTTAATTCCCCTTAAAAAAATCAGCAGAACAAGAAAAACTTCATCAAAACGAGATCAAGTGATTAAAAAATTAGCATTAAAGGATAGTACAAGCAAGCTTTTCCATTTAAAGTGTTTACTAGTCCCGCTGCAAAGTAACTTGCAAAAAAAAACTATTAAAGACAATTAAAGAAAAAGAAATATGTACTTATAAAAAGCAAAAAAATTAAATTTTATTTAAATCAAAATAACCCAAAAAACAAACAAGATATCGCAAGTTGAAGTTAAGGGAAATTTAACTTTACTTACCAGTTTTTGCATCCTAAGGATACCTAGTTGAAGGACTTTCTTTTTTGTTTTTGGTACTATTGCTACTTTTGATAAATTTAGACTTTAGGACTGATTTTGTTTGAACTGTGGACACTGACCACTGAGGTCACCTAGTGTTGGTAATATTTATCAACTGTATCTAATGTTTTGTAATTGAATGATGACATGGAGAGAGATGGTAATTGAAATAGGTTTAAAAAATTCAGAGGATTTATTTTTCAAATGGGTGGGGCAGAGATGTGACAGGAAGTCTGTTAAGTAATTAGTATTAAGAATAAATAGAATTTGAAAGATTTTAAATAAATGAATGAAAAACTGGCTTGGAACCACCACCATTATTATTATGATGATGAAGATTTTTTTTTTTAAAGGAAAATATGTGAGGTCTCAAGGCAGTCAATTTAAGAGGACTTAGCTTAGCTGGGACAAAAGTGACAGCCATGGTCAGCATGTGGTAAATTTGAAGATAGTGGTAAAATTCAAGGGTTCAAACTAGATTTCCTTATTAAAATTAGTGGGTGGGACCAAAAAAAATTGACAGACAAGCCTACAAGTATATATACCAGCGTTAGTAGAATATCTGTTATAAGGAGTCTAGGATCAGAATTCACAGAGTTGACAGCCAGAGGAGCCTAGCCCTTGGGCTGGAGACTCTGAACCTGACAGAATTAAATAATAAGTTTATTTTTAAGACTTAATCACCACCTGCCATCTCTCTTCATTCCAGTGACAAGCATGTTGTAAAGACAAAATAAAAACATCTAATCCAAAAGGAGAATTTTGTCCTCATGATTTTGCATGTCTTCTGTTTTTGACTCCACTTGCTGCATCCCTCTTCTTGCAGGAGCTTTCACATAAAATAAATCAAACCTATTATAAGAAGAGATATTCAGTTGGTTGACTTGAGATAAGTCTTTCAGGTTCAACAACTTTTGCATGACTCACTGAAAAGGACAGCTCTCTGTACAACAATTATCAAAATATCAAAACTAATTTCTAATAACTTATTTCTGGTTTAAATCTTCCAGGATCAAACACACTCAAGATTGTAGAGATCAAATCTCAGTTTAAATTTTATTACAAAATATATTTTTAAAAAAATAATTATTTTATTTCCATTGTATTTAAGAAAAAAAAATTGAATATATATATATATATATATATATATATATTAAAAGTATGCATTGAAATAAAATTTATAGAAAAAGAAAATTGAAAAAATTTTTTTTCTCAATTTATTTAATTTAAAAAAATGTCTAGAACAACAGATGTAAAACTAAATTGGTCATTCAAATAAAATTGTTTAAAAAAGTTTAAGATAAAATGATTCAAAAAGATTTTTTTTGTGTCTGTTATGTACTGCCTTTTGACTCAATCCAGTTCAAACATAACAGTGTTATTAAAGAGGAATGCGCACTGAGTGTGATGCTCATTACTCAGTTGTTTATTGTTATATTCACTGTCTTTCCAATTAAATACAGACTCAATCTTTTGTGGTCTGTAATTGTCAAGCTCAGATTTCTGACCATTCTTCCCATTGATGTTATTTTTAGATTTCCTATCACAATCCATAGATTTATCTTTCAAATTTTTAGCACTAGTCAACTTGCTACTCAGTGAATCTGGTTCCACAGCCTCACTTCCAGCCAGATCACTACTCTCATTACAACTCTTATTATCTTCCTCCCCATTCATCTCTTTACCTAATAACCTCTCATTATCCAATATTGGCAGAGAATCACTGTTATCAATACCATGCCCTGAATTATTATTAATTAAACGCTCATTCGGCACTACTTGGTGTTTATTGGTTTGGACATGTCCATTCTGGCCAACATCTCCAATAGACAATGATGCCATATGTTCCATCGTATCAACAACCCGAGCTTTTGACGACACAACAGTATCAGATTCAGGGGATTCAGGCACTTCCAAAAATTCAGAATCGTCAGTAACATCTGATTTGATCTGATTTAAAGTCTGATTAAGAGCAACAGTCATTAATCGATCAAGTTTAGTCCGTTCATCTGATGTCAATTCATTATGGGTTTTGTCACCACCGGCAACAATAGAATTAGAGTGTGAACATTTTTTAGTACTGTGGGAATTTTTAGGCTCAGGCTTGGAGCCACTATTCCCACGAGGACGTAGGTTGTAATGATCAAACTCATCTTTAGACTGTGGAGAAGATTTGGGCTTTGAAGAATCCCTTGGGCTGTTATCGTTATTGTTATCATACCCTGAGTCACTATCGTGCTCTGAACCTTCAGTGTTGGTCGTTTCATCTGTTTCTTCCATTGTGCTACTGCTAGTGGCACCATCTTGCTTCGAAGAGTTTTTCTCCAATTTAATGGCTTCTGTTGCCTTTTTTCGGCTGTTATTGCCCTGCTGACCTTTGTTCAAACTTTTTTGGTTTGAAGAGCTGCCTTTCTCTTTCGACTGACTGTCTTCTCCCTCGCTGCTTTCTTGGCTGCTATTTCGCCGACGCCGACGTCCATTCTTTTTCCGTTCATCACGCCTCCGAGAGCGTTTGCGCTTGCTCTTCAAGGCATTCTGCATGCTGGACACAGAAGAATTTGGCTTGAAAGTTGCTTGGTCAATGTGTTCATTGAAGGAGACTGATTTCTTGACTGAAGGAAAATGGCTTTCCATGGAGGAGCTGTCTGGAGATGCTGACAGGACAGCTCCATTTTCATCACTAGAATCAGAGATTGTACGTGAACGCTGTTTTAGAATTCCATGCAGGTCTGGTGTACGTTTGCGATGAATAACTTGAATTGTTGGATAGACATGCGCTTCAGTATCAGTCGTGTCAGACTCAGACACTCCTCGAGTCACCTACAATAGAATAAGAATATTATCATATACAATTATAAAAGAACAAAATTTTAGGTAATAATAGGAAAAGATTATAACTTGTAGACAAGTAGACGACTAAAAAATAATTCCAAAGAGATAATGTAATTAATTAATTAGCTATTTTCCAGTTTAATGGATGCATTTTTTCATAAATAAATCCTTTAAAAATTTAGCCAAATTCTAACCTAAAAAACCTAAAAATTAATGGGGGTTCAAAACAAGAGCTTAACACACATTCCTACCATTAGATGTATTTATATTATTCATATTAAATGATTTCAAGTCCTAGTCAAAATTATCACATCTAATTTCAGCTGTCTTGGAAGAGTAACTCATCTAGGTGTAAAGATAACATTAATTTTAAAATCTGAGGTAGGTAAGACCTTTCAATTTAGTAAAAGTAAAGAACAAGTTTTTCTCTAGTCAGAATCAATTATACCAAATTAATGTCAGTCTGACATCAATATCACCGGCCCATTCAATCGACTCATTGCCAGCCCAGTATATAATCCTTCTTAGATTAACCAGTCATCTTAAAAAGCAGGGCATTTATATATATATATATATATATATACAGTTAACACCAAAATTATCAGCACCCTTTAAATTTTTGTGTTTTTTTTGGAAAAAAAATTTTTTATTCACTAATTATTTTTATTAATTAGAATTTCGGTCTGATGATTTTTTCTATCAAATATAGAACTAAATATTCCAAAACTTGTTACTGATCATCAACCACAAGCTGCACATTGATGAGCGAGTCTTGTGATTATTATTCTGATTAATGTATTAGCAATGGAATGATATATTAATTGACCCACTTGATTTATAGCTGTTATTGTTCCCATTTGATTGACAGTGTAGAGTTTTGTTGAATAAATTAAATGAATATTCAATTATTTATTTTCACTTTAATTATATACTACCACTTCTACTAGCATTATTATGTAAAAATGCATGTAGGAAGGGGGTGGTAGTTGGTATCCGAGTTTCCTAAAGGGGCATTTGACAAAAAGGTTGGGAAACCCTGCTATAAATAATTAATGAAATTTGTTTTTTTTTTTTACATAAAAGTATGATTTAAATATTTACAAAATTAGATCTATTAAGATACATTGAGTTGTTTGGTAAATTTAACACGTGGCTGATCCTATGAAAAACAAATATCCATTCATTTATTACACTACTGTAATATGTGAGCAAGTTTTTTTTTCCTATACACCTATTGCAGTAACATTGCTATTTTGTTTGAAATTAACAAATACAATTATAAAATTTTTAAAAAATATTAAAAAAACCTTCAAAAGAACATGTGCAAAAAAAAAAAAATTACAAGGAAAAAATACATCATAACTGCAACAAAAAAAAATAAAAATAAATAAACACATCAGATCAAAACACACTAAGAACTAGAATGTATCTGATAAAAATGTCAATCCCTGAAATGGTCAAGAACTGAAAACGTTTGAAAGAAAGCTGGGGAATTATATTAAAACACTTGACTCAGAAACTAACTTTTCTTTTTTAGAAAACAAGAAAAAGATTTAATTAAAAATAAAATTATTTTTAATGAAACATATACAGGGTATATACAGGGTATCCAAAAAGTTGCTGTGCAATCAATAGGAAATAATGTCATTATAACAATGGAGGACATTTTCAGGATTTTTCTTTAAGATAAGCTGTGATACTGTAAATAAATAAAACATTTTATTGGTAAAAATTGTACTGTCGAAAGTTTTTATAATAAAATTTACTATTTATTATTTTATTTCAGTTTTTATATACCTATAGTATGCAGCAACTTTTTGGACAACCTGTCTTTATAAAGAGGGAGGAGAAATTCCTTTTGTGGTTTCAATTGGCAATTCTAAAAGAATAGATTTTTTTTTTTTATCCCTTTATATTTACCTGAACATCAAGTGTAACATGTTTTTCATCCAGTTCTGTCACTTCAAGATGATAATCTGTATCATGAGCCTGTGGCATGGTGCAGAGTGGATCACAGCACTCTTCCAATTCTTCTAAGGTTTTCTCCAATCGACCAACGTTTTCAAAACTATAGTACTGTGAGAAAAATAAAAGAAATAAATGATCCAATTTGAAAATAAAGAAATATATGAGAAAGCTGCGGGTAAATAAAACAAACCCAGCTGTTGCTAATTTCATATTTAGCCATTGTCAGGCAACACTATCTATCCAAATCATCAACCAATAATGTACATTCTTTCATGCCATCGTAAATAATTTCTTAAATAACTATGGTTCCCATCAGATTAAACTCCAAAGGTGAGAACAAACAAATTGCTTCTGTCTTTTGTTTGGTAAATTGTAGAGACAGTGATTCCTTAGGTTTTTAACAGCAAAGCCACCATTAACTGTCTCTCACTCATGTCAGAGTATTGGGTACACATTGTATTGGCCCTTATCTTTATCCATACGATAAGAGGGAGAAGGCGACAGAATGCCAGAAGCCATAGAGGTTATTTTGAATGGTGATAGCTGCACTACAGCCATGTACACTTATTTGGCCCACACCATTTTGAGGCCACTAAAACTTAGAAATTCGATTGTGAGCTAACAAAGAAAGAACTAAAGCCCATTTTTAGAGGAGTTCAAGTTCAAACTATATAGAATGTCTAGGAACAAAAAAAGATTCAATTTCTAATAGTGTCACATATTTTTTTTGAGCCGCACTAGAACAATACGCAAACTTCCGCTCAAAAATCCAATAACGAGGAAAGAACCGAATGTCATTTTTATAGGAATTGAATTTTAGACTATCAAGAATGTGTAGGAACAAAAAAATTCAATTTTGAATATTGCCCCATGTTTTTTTTTTGGCCATGCTAGACCAATACCCTAATTTTGGGTTCAAAGTTAACTAACTCAAAAACAATTAATTTCAGAGGTTTTAGACATGATTTTTGGATTCTTCATGTGGAAAACCATTTTAGTCCAAACTTTCAAGGCTGTACCTAGTCTAGAAATCGATTTATGCCCCAAAATGTAAATTCAAAATGGCGGAAATAAGATACCAACATATGGTGAAAATTTGAAAGAAATCTGAGACATAAGGGTGCCGAGGCCTTGATGATTTGATATGGAATGACCCATATATATATATATATATATATATATGACTTTTCAGTTATAAATGTAAAACCAGAGGTAAACTTTCTAATCATGAATCAGTAATATTTGTTTTAGACAACAAAGAAATCAAACCAGAATTTTTCAGCCATTTTGAAATTTTCATACACTTTTCTTTTCTAGTAAGTAGATGGATGAAAAGTCTTCACTCATAAATATTATAAAAGCTAAAAATGACATTTATTGCTTTTTCAAATAGTGGAGAAATAATAGAATCAAGATTAAATAGGAAATAAGATTATTGATCAAATAGCATTATCCTCAACAAATAAGATTTGCAAATCCTATTAAAAAAAATATAAAAAAACAGTTCAGCACTTGAAAGAATATCAAAAGATAATAATATAATATTAATTTTTTTAAAAACCAACAACCAGGAGTTATCATCTGAATTCTAATACTTTTATGTTGGACAAAAAGCCAAGTATTTGGTGAAATTTATGAAAATATGAAAACACTTGTATATGCGAGTGATTTTTCTTAGTGAAAACTAAGAATAATAAAACACATTTTTTGGCAACTGGTTTTTTCATTCACAATCTTTTAAATATGGAGGAAAAATGTCTTTTTAACCTTTTTTTAGTTAAAAGAGCAAAATCAAATTTTTTAAACAATAAAAGATTGAGAATAGAAAATATGCTAATTTTTTTAACCAGGTTGTTTAAAAAATGTCTAAAGAAATTTAACAAATTTTTATGTAGAAGAAAATGTAGTTCAAGATGAAACAAATTATACTTTCTTAAACTAAGTTTTGAACTATTGGTTTATTCATGACATTCAAGTGAAATAAATTTTCATGGGTTTGGCTCGTAACTTTTCTATTTAGCTAGTAAATGAAAATATTTGGTTGTCATAGATCAACTAAAGGTAAATTTGTTTGTAGAGCATTGTAACCATAAGACTGATACCATTTGCAGTTTTAGGACTTCAATATAAAGATTCATGCATACCTGAAGAATCCTGAGAGCTTATTGAGAAAAACATTGGGGATGTAAGAATGAAAAGTTCAAATAATGTGTATGATATAGTAATTACTTTTTTTGTACAGATTTTTGTAAAAATTAAAGAGTTGGAGAAGAAAGATAAAACACTACAAGGGTAAATCAAAAAGTTCTAAGAAAAATGACATAAACTCAATCTGAGTGAAAATAGAACAACAAAATTTTATTAAGAAGGAATATCTTTGATGAAAACATTGCTTGCAGAAGTGTATTGTGTTAGGTGTAGAAAAATAATTTTGCAACTTCCATAGTTTTTTCTTTTTCAATTTGTCTCAGAACTTTTTGATTTACCCTTGCATTGAGTTAGGTTGATCTTATGTAAAAAAATAAATTTTACAACTTCCACAGAGAAAGTTTTTCTTTTTTGTCTCCGAACTTCTTGATTTACTTAAGTACACCTATATATGTTGATTTTCCCCCATTCTTATGTGTTTACTACTTAATAACCACTGTTTCACTATGTAGTATTTGAATTTAAAATTGAAGATCCAATTTCACATCATCAGAAGAATTATTGAAAGTAGATAACAGAGAGAGAGAAACAAAAGAAAACATGAAACATAAGACATTAAATAAATTTTTAAAACCAATTCTTTTATATACTATCTATATCTATCTATATTTATCTAAAAAAGATTTTTTTAAAAAGCTGTGTTTAATGGCAGATTGCCTGTTAACCTGTTACAGAAAAAATTCTAGAACAACCTCAACCGAGGCATTCTCCTTTTGGAGTGCAGATGAGCTACTAAGAAGACTGTGTATAGGGCCCCCGCAACTGTTGTTGGAGTCCAAGTTCCTTAGGGGCTGCAAAGCTTCTTAACTTCTTAAGATCTATTTTAATAAAAAATATATATCTATCAACCCCTATCTCTTCAGTATATAGGGTCACAAGTTCAATTTTGGAGGAGAGAGGTTGCAAGTACATTCTGCATGGGGGGGGCTGCAATGTTGCTAGGCAGGGCACTGGCTACTAGTAATAAACTTTGTGCTCCATTTCTAAATCAAAGCCAGATATTACATAAGACATAAATAAGTAAAATACTCAAAGAAAGAAATTAGAAAAAAAAATTTTCTCAATAGTATTGTTTTTTTTTTTTTAGATAAAGGAATAACCACAAACAATGTTTAAAGCAGCTGCTCGGTCAAAATCAATAGAAATATCAATTAGAAAAAAAACTTTCTCAAGCTAAAAAATGTAATTCATAATAAAACACAAAAAATTGAAAACAGAAATTTACAATAATGTATTTTGTACAAAAATCTAAACAATGATAATAAACTATAATCAGATTAATTAAGATCAATAAATATCAAATAATAACATATCTGTATTTTTTTTTAACTTTTCATCACAAATATTGGTTCGTTATTGATTGTTTTGCTTTAAGACTTATCAAATTTTAGTGACTGGAAAATTTTTTTCTCAATTGTCATTTTGTTACGTTGAGTTATTTTTGTTTGATGGCATATCAAACTTTAAAACTATCTAATACAAGAAATATTTTTTATGAATACACACATAATCAGGAATTATAAGTAGGCGCTATTACCAACCACTGTGACCACATAGAAAAATTTATGTATCAGAAAGTACAATAAACTTGAGCAAAGGAGAATGATGAACACAGCACACCACTTGGTGTTTATATTTCAAAACAATTTTATTCCAGATAGAAAAAGAGTTGAAAGGGATTATTTGGTGTGTTTGAGAAGTGGTGAAATGTGAAATGTTTTTTGAAGGTGAAAAGGAGAAATTTGTTTGAATGAAAATAATGCAATTTTCTGTGAAAAGTTGAAGGTTGAAAAGTAAATCATTGAAGATATTTGTATTATTTGCAACGAAGTATACACGAGTATGTATGAATGTAAAAGGCTTCTACACAATGCTATGTTTACAGGGAGTTTGCAGTTTCGAATGTAGTAGCAGAAGGTCTTTGGTTTTGTGGCTGTTGCTGATGATAGCTGTGTTGGGTGTAGCATGCTGTTGGAAGAAAGCTGGGCGATAAAAAGCCATTTTGGGTGATAAGGAGTATAGTAGCAGGAATATTGAGTAAGAATGTAAGAGAAAGACAGTCCTTTTGGTCGTCTTTAATAACCTGAGGCTGACTCAAGAATTGAATCAGGAAAATATGGTTTCCCGAGTTCTGATCTGCTGATACATACACTGACTACAACAACGTCTGCGCATCATGTTACTAAAAGGCATTTTTGGCTGATGCAATTTCTATCTTGGATTTCGTTTGACTGGAAAGTGCGCAGACCAAATGTGCAGGGACGAATTCGAGCATTTTGTCTAAAGGAAATTATTATCAAAATAGGCCATTAAATTTCATAGTTCTTAAATAAAACAATTTTGTTTTTTAACTAGACATTTCACAATAAGTGGGGAAACAAAAAAAATAAAATGAATTATTTTTGTCTGTGCATATAATGACCAATATCATTGACTATCTATCATTAGTTGGAGTCACAAAGCACTTTTGTGTTATCATCGTTTTTATTTTTATTTTTTTTATTCCTTTCAATTTCAAACTTCAATTAAATCAACAACATTTCAGTAATCTTCTAGTTTAGCACAGTGACTTAACATCATAAAATAAAGTGGTTTGGTATTATAAATTCATAGTGCTAGACATTGTTATAAATTCACCGTACAAGACACAGTAGTGACCAACTAAATTATGTGAGGTTATAATTTCTTAACAAATCTAAATAAAAAAATCTACTACCACTCAGGTAATTGTCTAATCAATATGATATTTTCCCAGATTATAAGATTGAACTTTATTAGAGTATATTGTTTTATTTTCAGAGTCAATGAATAAATGTGTATTTTTTTTGCCCTTTTGCACTTTAGGAAAACAAAAATATGAGGTAGGTACACCACACCACACCATTTGTAAGAATGTAATATGACTGGCTAATGTAATAAAGTCAATTTCATTAGCCAATTACATATTCAAATTCTAATACATTTTATTATGTAAAAAAGTCACTAAATTAAAAAAAAAAAGTTTTTATAATTCTTTATGAATAACCCTTTATCATTTATAGAACAAAAATGTTTACTAAAAATAATAATAACAATAAAAAGTGAATTTATTCACTAATCGCTGTTTCTAATGAAGAAAGGGGCGGGGCGATTTATCAATCAACCCTGAGCAACTTCTTGTTTGGGGGAAGATAAATTTCATATTAGATAAATTATCTGCTTTTTGGTAAATTTTTAAAGAGAGACCCTGTTAAAAAATAATTAACCCACTATAAATATAAAAAAAAAAAAACAAACAATGAAAAACACTGGGAATTTACAACAATAAACTAATCTACTTCACTTTACTTAAGTAAAGATTAAAAGAAGGTTTAATGAAATAAAGAAAGCGAAGGCGGTTTCATTTATTTCATCAGCAAGTAAAATTTTAAAATTAGTTAATTTTTTTTTAATTAGTTCAAATTTTGACAAAATTTTAGCAACTGATTTTCTTCCTAAACTGAATATCAATTAAAAATAATTATAAAATTTGAAAAGAAAAAAAAAGACAGAGTCCATGTATTTACAAGTTTTGAACGATAATTTTTCATTAAGATTATTTGCAAAAGAGAGTGGAAGCAGTAAAAATCGTATTTACGTTTAGGGGTGGAAAAGTAAAGGTGCAAGAAGGAGACCTCACCCCTTTTACAAAAGTATGAGGGTTTGACAATAACACTCACAAAATGAGAGTTTAGAATTTATTTCATAACTTTTTTAAGTGAAAAAACATTTAAATTCTATTTCAATAAAAATTAATAAGAAATGAATGCGAAGGTAAAAAAAGAAAAGAATGGAAAAAAAGGCAAGGAAGGAAAGAACAGTAACAGTGAAATGTTGTTTTCTTTCCTTAGGCAGCCAGCAGCAGCAGCATCAACAACATAAATGGATGGTTGAAATGAATCACCTCAAAACAAACGGGCTGGCTTAATGGTTGGTTGTTATCTAAGAACCCCCAAAACACTATGCAATATGCGTAATAATGCAATGCACTTAATGAAATTTTAAAATATTCATTCGACTAGAATCAAGGAGCCACAAAACGGGACACACACACACACACACACACACACACAAAATGATTAAACTTTTCAAAAACTTCGAATTAAAAAAAAAAGTTTGTTTTTTTAATCACAAATATTTTTGATTAAAACCTAAAAAAGTATTTAAAATTTTGTAAAAACAAATCGACATGAAAATTGATTTCCAATCAATCAATTTTCACTTTAGTAAAAAAAAAAAAAAGAAATAACAAAAATAATTAAATAAAAACAAAAAAAAACTAAAAAAAAAAAAACAGGAAAACCCTCTTTGTTTCATTGAAAGATAAAGGAAATAATAAAGATTTTTTTTCTTTAAATAATCAAAAGTTTACATAATCAAACAAGTCAAAATAATTGGAGAACAGAGGGAGCAGGCATGGATTTTGAAACAAGGTTTTACTACGAATAATACTTATTTTATAAAACTGAAAATGCGATTTCCTTCGTTTTATGTTTTTATTCACTGTTGCTTTCTACTATCGTTTATTTTGTTTACATTTCTTCATTTTTTTAAAAAGATTTCAAATCGATTTTTTAAAATTAGTCATCAAAAAAAAACAACAAGATAGTGGAAAATTACAGATCACGCTTGTTTGTTTAGGGGTTAGGGCTAAACAGTAAAAGTGCAATCATTGTTTTTTTTTTTTTACTGAGTTAGTTTTACACACGCCTAAAGAAAGGCACCCGGCACCGACACCTCCAGCAACTTTAAAGTAAGTAACTGAAGTTTCAAACTTAAATGAATTTAAAAAAAATAATTTTAACGATAAAAATAAACATAAAATAACAATAAATAAATTTTACAATGATTTTATGAACATGAATTGTGATTTATTTCCAATGGTAAAATAATTTATTTTAATAGCTTACCAGATGCGATAAAAAATCAATTTTACAAATTTCAGCTGAAGCTAGCTGCACTGCTGACTGTTAATTGCGATTATGCAAACACATAATAAATCTCAGTTTTTAAGTCAAAATATTTTTTTTCGTCGGGCGGCTACACCAACAACATCACCGTTCGTCGTTGTTTTTGTTGTTAAATCAAGCACACAACGCTACTGCACCAACCACTACCCATACCTCATACCAAACAAGAAGAAAAAGGTTAGGGTGCTCTCTCTTCATAGCTGAGTTGAACAGGGGAGGGGGATAGAGAAAGGAAAAGACGGGGAAAAGAAGAGAGAACAGACAAACAAAATAAAAACAATTGAACAAACAGACAAGAGAGAGAGAGAGAGAGAATAACCAAAAACACGGAGAGAGATAAGAGAGAGAATAATAGCCAAAAACACAGTGTATAAAAGGGAAAATAATAACCAGAAACAGGGAGATAAAAAAAGAGAAAATAACTAGAAACAGAGAGAAATAGAGAAAATCAGAGAGAGAAAAAGGGAGAATGGATGAGAAAGCGAGACAAAAAATACAGAATAAGAAAGAGAAAAAGAAAGAGGGAGAAAAACAGAGAAAAATAGGAAGAGAGACAATGAAAACAAAAAGGAAAAAAACATAAAGAGGAGCGACACACACTCACCAACCCCAGAAGGCCTTCTTAATTTCTTTTTCTTTGCTTGCTAACTTATTTTTTCTGCCAATAATAAGCGAACACAACATCAGAAAAGAAAAGAACCAATAAGGGCATTGGCACCCCTTCTCCCATCATGACATAAAACACACAACTCGCACAACACAAACCAAACTTTTTCAGTAGTGGGTCAGGTCACACATAAGCCCTTTTGCTCACTTTACCATTCCATCTTACTCCCTTCAACATGAGACAATTAGATTTTTTGTATTTTTTAATGATTATTTTTAAAACAATAAATATTAGTTTTCGTTCAGTGGTCATTTGTCACTAACAAACAATTTGATAACACCTAAAAGGGGGAACAAAATTATATACAGTGTGATCTGAAAGTCTTCATTTTTCTGTGTAATGTTTAATGGAGTTTGAGTTGGTTGAAAAAAAAAACAAGTCTAGCGAACGAAACCAAGAAATTTAGAAAAACTTGGAAGAGAATTTGTGAAGTGTGTTCCATTGTGGCAGTCCGTAAGTTTCTTGTGAAATCAGTTGATGCAGTTCATGGTAGACTTGAGAAACTGGCGGTGAATGATAGTGAGTGAGTGACCATAGTAAATTTTAATGTGCAATACTTTCTTCTCACATTCATTAATTGGAGAAATTACACTTAAAAAATAAATCATAGTTTCTTTAGAATAGAGATTTACTTTTAGACTACTGTATTTAAAAATTATTAAATATATATGGACACCCCCTTTCAGTAAACCCCTTATTGCTACTCGCTATAAGAACAATTTTAATAGTAATATTAAGCTTAGGAACCTAGTTTTTCAAACATCCAATTTATGTGAAATGTATTTCATACAAATCACTTTTTGAACTGTGTTTACTGTTATGTATATATAGCCATACCTAAAATATTCCGAGTTGCATGGCCAGAGCAGCAGCAGTGCAGCAGTGCAGCACAGCACTGCCAATGCTGGTTGCTGGTAGTCTAAACTGAACTGATATATACATAAAACTTTCTTTACATGTGTTCTAGACTCCAAAATGGGTCGACAGATTTTCTTAAAAATTCACACAGTTGTACTTATCCCAGAAAGGTGTTGTTTTAGAATACCCTTGATAAGTATTGAAAATTGATAAAAAAGCCTTTTGAAGGATATATCTACTTAGTCAAGCACAAACCCAAGTTACATGCTCAGCTTCTAAAAGGAATGGTCCAATTTAAATAAAATTTAACAAACTCTTACATTGAAAGAATTGTTCAACAGTTTCATGATTACAGATGCCTAAACTTCTTAGCCAATTTTTAGTCAAGAGACTTAAAATTCATTATATTGGGTATTTGTAACTGTAGAACAAATTCAATTTGTTTTTCAGTTGGAAACATTTCTGATAAGGAGTCAAACACAACCTCCTGATCAAGTTTGAGCAATATTGCTAGTTATCAAATATATCAATGGAGACCCCAAAGAAATATTGCATCAACTGATAGGGTCCATTTGAACTCCCAGTTGATAACTACTGTTCATGTCTATAATAAATTGTTTTTGTATTCTCTACTAAAAACTATTGCATAAAATACTATACTTTATCTTTTATTAGTAAAAGTTTTATATAAAAATCATCAAAAATCAAAAGAAAAAAAAAAGCCATTTGAGGAACTCAAAAAAAAAAAAATTACAGTTTATTCAAATTTTGGTGAGGTCCACTTGGGGCAAGGGATAGGCAGTCAGACTTACAGTATCATACGTAATATGTGAGCTCACATTTGGACTTGGGAAAGGTATGAATCAACACATTCTCTCCAGCCATGGATTGAATAGTGCATGCTATTTTATTTAAAAAAAACAAACTATCTGTGGACAAAAGAAAGTTTATCAAAAATGATTGTTTTTGGCATTAAATGACCCAAAAAGGTTGATATGCCATAGAACAAACAAACTAAAAAGAATTCAACTTTAGATGAGTAACCTTGAACCAAGTTTAACCTTGACCTAGAAATAGAGTTAAATCCCAAATATCACATGTTTCATTTTGAGAGATAAGCTAAGTAGATATTATGATGATAGGAGGGGTATGGTCTGGTGCTTTGGTCTTTCTTCAGATGAATCAAACAGAAAAATAACTTATAACTTTATAAATTTAAATTGGAATATTAATTTAAGTGAATTGATTACACTAATAGAATAAAAATGTACTTCATAGAAATATAATAACATAATAGCAAGGAGATTTATTTGTACTACTACTACTACTACTCTTGATGGTAATTATGTTGATGGATGTTCATGATGATCATGATAGAAGTTAGGTGTACTTTTGTGGATGTAACAAAAGCATTCATAAAATGTACAATAAATTAGAAAAGGGAAAAACAGATAAAAAATGAAAGAAAAAGAAAATCAAATTTATTTGTATTTCATCAACTTTTTCATTTCATAATTCAACCCTAGAAATAAAGAATGCATTTTTTGTTGTCTGGTTTTATTTTTCATTGAAGTCAAAGGTCAAACTAAAATTGTGAAATCAAATAGGCTGCTTACAGGTACTTACTGATATCTTTACTAAAAAAATATGTTTGTTTCTTTTTTTTTTTAATTTTATGGCATAACAACTTTAAAAAGTCTTTTTAATCCTACATTTCATGAAAAGTAGTCAAAATGAATTAACCGGAAAACATTTAATTCATTTTAACAGAATATATTTACTTATTTTTGACTTGTCATGGATTATTTGTTAGGATTTTGTTAGTAAAGTAACACTACACAAACCAACAGCTGAATTTACACAAATTTTTCTAGGAAAATTCAAAATAGAATTTAGTTATGGTTGGGATCAATTATATCTAAGAATTTTTTTTCTAATATTTAAAAATCACTAATTAAGGATGGTTTTGTCAATTTTATTCTACAAGTTTACTATGTTACTACAGTAACAAGTTTAAAAGTATGTCCTTACATGCAAAAAAGAGTTAAAAAATTTAATTTACAGTTTTAGGAATTGTTAGACATAAAAAGAAAAATACATACCACTCAAAAACATGTACATCCGAATATTTATTAAAGTTATTCTGCATAAATTCAACGGAGAATATAATTTCTTTTTTCAATTTCATAAATACTTATAGCCTTTAGATAATCATGAAAATATTAGGCTTAGATTGTAATTTTGGAGAATAAAAATTATATAAAACTTTTTTTTTTACATATTCTGCAAAAAAAGAACTTAAATTTTCAAAAAAAAAAAACATGATACAAGATATATTTACTTTACTTAAAAAATAAATCAATGAAATACTGAATGTAAGATTTAATTAATTTTAATTAAAACAAAATTGAATAATTTTAAAGAAAATGTTTTTGTTATTCATATTATTATTATTTGCAAATTACCTTTAATGAATTTTAACTCTCCTTCCAGCTGTAATCTAGCTCAAGCTTTATTTTTAACGTTAGTTTATGATCCAGTCTTCTGGCATTAAATGACCCCAAAAGTGGTTGATATGCCGTTAAATCCCAAATCAAATTGATTCAGTCTTTACACAACTTCTTTATAGTTTGCTTTCAATGATTCCAAAGACAAGTTGTAGGAAGACAATATATGGAAATAAACATAAGGAATGTTGCATAGAAGTAAAAGTGTTCTTATTTGAAATAAAATTTCTTACAAAGTTAAAATTTTGTACATAGTAGACAAACTTTAAAATAAAATTAAATAGCATACTTATGATGTTATAAAAACTAATGTTATATATAATTTTGGGGAAATAAATTTCAACAATGGAATATAAAATATTATCTTAAAAGAATAAATAAATAAAACACAGATAAAAAAGAAAGGCCATCACAAAAAATAATGAACAGAAGACATGGTGGTGTTGGTATGGTGAACAGAGTCCATAAAGTTGCCAAGGATTATGACTTAGAAAAAAAAATTCAGCAAGTTGGGCAAATTAAGGTAGCTGTAAGAAAATAAGGCTATAAGAATATTATTATCCAATACGTAAAAATAAGCATTTCTATATTCTGAATAGAAATAAATGTGTTTAGAGCAATAGGAAACTATTTATTCCAAGATAACATTCGTTGTAAGGGAGAACATCAAACAACAATCGTACACTAGTTACTTCCCTTCGACATTAAATTGAATAGACTATAAAATTAAATTTTCCCTTTTTCTCAATAACCAAACTTCCATAGTTTTTAGGTTTTTTTTAATCTCTCTTTCAGGGAAGTATCCTGGTGTAAAAAAAATAACTATTCTGGACAAAAAAAAAATAGATATAAATCATCCAACTTAAAAATACTACTCGCTTTGATTTTACAAGTTTTTTGGATTATTTTCTCAAAATATTACTATAAACATAGCAAGTAAAATTGTCAGAACTTTTTAATGTCTAAAGTATTTTTTAAATCAGTATTCTAATTTTTCTCATTGCACCCTACTAATAAGGTAGTAGCTTGAACAGGTACTACTGGTTCTCATGTACCCAATAAATATCTTATATAATGACATCAAGTACTCCAACCAAGCAAAATGTTCCAATAAAGAGGTTAAACAATATGATATGGGTGAATGTTAACACCACTGTTAAAACACAACATATTCTGTTATATATAAAGAATGATTAGTTAAATAACAGTGTGTGTGTAATTGATTAACTTAAACACAGAATCAACTACATACGAATGTGAATGAATACACAAACACATCAGTAGTATTTACACATATTTGTTATCTATATATATATCTGTTTTGTTAATGTCATTTATGATTTCTTTAACTTTTAAAGAGGATTCTTTCCTCATTAATTAAACTATTTAAGTTACTTTTAATAATTTTCATTGACATGAATAACTTTGTTATAACTAAAAATTTAACAAAAATATTGATAAAATGCATTACAAAAAACAGTTTGTACAACTATTTTTCGGACTGTTGTCCTCATTTTTTTTTTTTTTTTTTTTTTTACACGTTTTGGCCAATAAGCCCTTCGGCCTTCATCGGCTTTTTCTCTAATCAGCTACAATGCAACAATAGATTGTTTGTTGAGCATTTGCGAATATTCTATTTTCATTCAAAGGCAAATCCCCATCATAATGGTTGAAGTGACTCAGCATATTAACATACAGATGATGATAATAATAATAATAGTGAGAAACTAGAAAAAATATCTAAGAAAATGATATGCCAGATGTTGATTTAACTTGTAAACAACTATTCTTAAAAACAGTGTTTAAGTGACAGCCATAAATCATTTAACTTTAGCCTGTAACATCTGACCAAATAGATCCACATGAGAACAGATGACAAGGCTAGCATTGGCACAATTATATTCAACACCATTCATGAGACTTATTTCACACAAGCAAGAAATTTACAGCTGTTGCATTAATAAATAGGAGGCATTTTATAAAATTGATTATCACTTTTAAATGTGGTATAAACAAACTATTAATTCAACATCTTTACAATGGGATAGTATTCAGTTGCTATTCCTTTAAGATTCGGAATTTTTTGTCATTAGCTAAATGTTCTTAATTGCAAAGTATTCTTATCAAAATGTAAATCAGTTAAAGACAGGTAGAGTAAATGGTATTAAAACAAATTAAAAACAAAAAAAAACACTTATAATTGTCACTTGCATTGTACATATTACATGTTAATCAAACACACAACCAATATTTTAAAACCAGGGTAGATTTATATATTCTTGTAGCTGATTGTTCAGGCAGCATGACTTTTGAAAAATTGCCACTCTTTCCCCATTCCACATGTCTCTCAAGGAACTTCGGGCGCCAAGAAACAAACCTTTTTAAATCGGGCTGAGAAGTATTACTGAGAGGGAGGGAGAGAGATAAAGATAGACAATGAACATTTAATATTTAAAACCCTTGCCAATCAAAGTTTAACTTGGTTTTAAATGTGGTAATTATTTTCAATAAAGTTTTTTAGGGATTCTGTTCTATTGATAGAACTTCCATTTAGGGAATCATATCTAGCTATGTAGGTTCTAGAAGTTAGATGATATATTTCAACAGATTTATGACCAATAACAAACTACTTATGTTAATGTAACACGACCACATATAAACATTTTTATGATACAAGCCAGCTTGCATGGTTTTATAAAATGACAACCCTTGTTAGTAATGACATATCCAAAGTATTGCATTGCAAGAGAGAATTTGCCTTTCATGTTGTGTATTTTAAGCAGGTGCATTGCCATAGACATAAGCTCTGAAAATAAATACATTAGAAGTTTGGTTTTCTAATATTCCGAGTTTTGTGCAAATTGGTATTCAAACTAAATAAAACGATAAATTTGTGCATTGGGTTTTGAACAAAATACAGATTTTGTACTGGTCCCAGAATATTAAAGTGCATTAAATAGGCGATGAGAAAAAATCATGCAAGAATTGACAGAGTGCAGGGATGCTAACATCTTGTCTCTTCAATGGTAAAAATGGTTACATGAGAAGTTTTGTCCAAAAGTTCCACAGTGACCTGAAATTAGTTGGCTTTATTTTACAAGTTTAAACAAAATTATCAACCAACCCATAACAGTTTAACTTGCTTGTATTCACAGCAAGTTTTATTAAGTAGGTCACTCACCTACAGCCTATAAATAAAAAATCATTTTAAATAATTGCTTCCTTCAATATTTTATTCAAACTTAGTTCCTCTCCAGAAAAAAACTAAAGATTTCAACTATATTTTCATTCTTTCTCTGTTTAAAATCACACATCACCTTTAATAACATACTTAAATTCAAGAAGAAAAAAGTTTTACAGCCTCTTAGGCAGTTGTTTAGTGAATAGTTTATTTAACAAGAACAAACTTGTAAATACTGATACAGTAACATTACTAATCGTCTAAGAGAATATAAAATTAGATTGTAATAAAGGACTTGCTGACTGCTGAACTAAGAGCTAGATAGCCTGCTTGCTATGGCAACAACAAATCAAAAACAGCCTTTAAACATTTTTTATCACACCCAGCATCCAAAGGAAAATGACTTTCTCAATTATTAGATCAGTTATTTATCAAATTAAGTTTTTTGATTGAAGAAATGATTATTATCAGTATTGGTGGTCTCGACACAGCACAGTATCCTCCCCTCTCCTGTTGTACCAAAAATGCATTTTACCTGCATCTTTATCCAAGTGTATACAAATTAACAAACACATCTCTAAAAAACCTGTTTAGTGTTTTGTCTTTTTATTAATAAGTGAGTTTCATGTTTACTATTGATAAAAAGGTGAAATTTTCTTTATTTCAATTGACAAATATATTTTGAATAATTTCAATTTCTTTTTTTTTGTTTATTTTCCATAAACATTAGTTTGTAACATTAGTTTTTTTATTTCTTATAGTTAATTAATTTGTAAAATAATCACATTATTTAAAAAAAAAAAAAATTGTTACAGAAGGCTAGTTGCACTCACTGCAGTGTACTGTAGCTCTGCAGCAGTCGAACCAGCACACATAATGAACTTAATTGGACAAGGTATTGGAATCAGAATCGTACTTGGAATCGGAGTCGTTAATCAACATTTTTTTGGAATCAAAAAAAATTTAGGAATCGTCCCAACACTACTTTTTACCCCATTTAAAAAATTTTTTTTTCATGTTTTGAAATGTAAAAGTGCCGTGTTTTCTCGCCACTTTGTGGATCCTTTTTCACAGCTTCACCACTTCACATGTACTGCTGACACACACAAATATATATATTCAAATCTCAGTCAAAAACATTGCATTCACCTTAAAAATGGCCTTATGCCAATCTTGGTTGGTGCTGCTCACCAAGTATATACATTGGGCAGCAACTGTGGAGCATTGGTAAAAGTTCAGGCTCTGGAATTGTATTACGCGAGTTCAATTCCCAGTCAAAACCATTACATTCACATTAGCTACCTCAGGCAGATGGGGCTTGTTAACTCGGGAGAGCAACTCATCTAGGTGAAGGATAACACCGAATTAAAAAGCCCAGGTATTTAGAGCATGTAAAAATGGCCTTGTGCCTAACTTGGTTAGGTGCTCTACCAAGTAAATATGATGTTTTAAAATTGTTTTTTCAGGACAAGATGATATATTTTCTATGAATGAATCGTATTCATTATAAATTAAAATCAATAAATAATTTGGAAGTTTGCATATCTAATAGAATGAAATAGACTGAGATCTATATAATGGCAACACATGTGGACACCGATCCAGGAGGCAGAGGGTAGGCTGAAATTGGAAGGGCTACTTACTTTTATGAAAGATATTGTGTTCATTTTCCTGGCTCTTCCAAGTTTCCATTGAGGAGGGCCTCTTATTTACAATACTCTCCTGAAAATGAAAGGTGGAACGAGGCGAAGACCAAGGGCGTTGTTTTTCAAAGCCTTATTTTATAGCCATGTTGTCCCTCAAGAGTCGTGATTTCCCTCTACCTCTATTTTCCCGCGCCACTCCTTTTATATAGAATCGGTTTGCCATTCCCCAAAACTAACGAATAATACCGAACCAGCTTGAACCTATAACAATACAATTGCACATACGCAAATTTTCAAATTATTTATTGATGTTAATTTGTAATGAATAGTTTATTTATAAATTTTCGGAATTTAAATTTCATTTAAAGTACCCTTAAATCTAGAAATATAAAATAATAATTATTGAATCTAAGTATAGCATTATATATCAACTAAATACTAATGATTAATATGAATTACAGGGTTAAGATAAAAAAACAAGAATATTTTGAGATATAAATATATTCAAGTTTATACTGGAAAGTATACATAATGTAAAAAACTCCTTTCATAAGGGGGAATCACCGCGATACACAAGGTAACACTGTATATTCAGATCAAGTAGAATTAAACAAGTGTTCGACTTCAATTGGTCCAAAAATAATAAAACTAAAACAATTTATCATACATACCTCTAAGTTATTCTCATCAAAACCAACGAGAAAACCATCCCACATCTCTTGGCATTTCTGGTCTTTATACAACAAGGCTACCAAATTCTCCTTAGTGCGGTCTAAAACATCATCATTATCATCAGGGCAAATATTACATCCTTCAGGAAACTGAACATACATTCTGTAATGGATGGGGAAACATCCGCTACCTTCGGAGAGGAAGAATAAATCATAAGCATTATCCTTATGTTTTTGGACGATACTGGTTGGATTAACGTTAGCAACATCAATCACAAAAGTCACAGTTGTTTTATCCTGAGAGAAGATAAATGGTGGAAGCTGACATAAAGCAGAACTTGTTAACATAGCACAAGTTTTGGTGTCAGATGGTGATGTCATAACAACATCATCTAAATTAAGATCTTCATATTCTTTATCAACATCTGGATTGGGGGAATCACATGATATTTCAGAGCCACCATCCAAAGAGGCCCCTTTCTCTGAATCAACATCACTGGATATATCTTCTTCCTCCAAAGTAGAACAAAAAATTGATGGTTCTGGTTGTGTCAACACAGGTAGTGTAATGTTCAGCTGGCTCTTAGATTTGTCAAATTTGGCAGTACCATTTGTCTCATCGACTGGATAAGGTAACCGTAGCTCAAGTTCATATGAAGCTGGGGTTGTGCATTTCAACATAATGTAGTTCTCGACAATATCCAAATCAACCGTATTGGCAGATTTAAGTTTTGGTAAGTCTATAGAAATTACCAATTCTTTGGGTCTGGTGCTTGTCTTAGCATCTGGGGCATTACGGAATTCCTGCAAGTCAATAGCTGAACGATGGAGAATGGTATACTTAGGAGTTATAGGTTGGTCTTCTTTTGATGAAGAACTTTTTGTTGACTGAGATGTTGTAGAGGCCTCTTTTGAAGAATTTTGTGAAGATTTGGCTTTCGGTTTTTCAGCTGATTTCCTTGAAGTCTTACATTGAGCCTCTTTTTCCAACCACTCATTGGTGAGTTCTTCCGTAGTTTTATTACTGTCATATGGATAAGGCATTTGATCTAATATACTATTTGAATCCGACTGCATCCCTGTACTACTCTGTTGCTGGCCATCCTGGTCTTCTCGGCGAGTCCGCATAACTGTTGACGTAAGAACACCCTTATAGTTATTTTTCAATCGGGGTGTTTTTATGTTTTTTTTATCTAAAATAACATCAAAATGTTTCTCAATGGCATCTATGGCGGTCTCGTTAACCAGTTTTTTGAACCGTGGATCTGACCGAGTCATTTTATAGGTTTCTGGGTGAAAAACGACATCGTATACAGTACATTTCTCTCCACTTTTGTCTAGATCGTCCCGCGGCCGTGTCACAGAATGAGGAATAGACCAGCGGACACCCGGATGACCGTTAGGACCTTTCTCCTTGGTAAACGTTGCCTTTGCTACGTTTTCGTTCTTACAGATGTTTATAAAAGCTTTCCGGTTTTTCTCATCACCGTTTAGGGTCGATTTTAACACATGTCCCGGTTCGGGGTTTATAAATTTAATATCCATGCCCCTTTCCATCTCCAACTGACGAATTTCTTCTTCATATTTCTTACGGTTCTCCGGGTTGGAAATCTCTTCGGCATACTCAACCAACAACTTTCGGAACTCTTCTTTTTTCATCGCCTCCTCAAACCTCTTCAGCTCTTCCTGGGTGATATCCAGCTTCTCTTTAGACATGGTGGCTTCTTCACAGCTTTAACTACTACGACATATCCGACAAAATAAATTCAAAAACACAAACCACACTCACCTTTCAACACTATCACCAAACGTTTGTTTGCCCTGTACTTACTGGTTCATCTACATAGCAACGGAAGTGGACGTGAAAGTCCAGAGCACCGCACTAAATAAATACATAGCTAGATCTCTTTTTTCATTGGGTAAAAATATTGTAACAATGAATTGCTAAATTATCACTCGGTTTGGGTTTTATGTTCAGACCGGGTAGGACATTATTATTAAATTAAAATACATTACCAAATCTAGTTATATATATATATATATATATATGTATATATATATATATATTTATTGTATTTATTTTCGGGGAAATTAAGAAACTTCTGATTAATATTTAGTTTTTCGTTAATATAAATTATGTTTTTGCTTTGTTTTACGTCGTAGTTGGTTTTAAGAATTTGTTTTTCTTCTCCATGGTAACGTAAAATAAAAATAGCAACGCAAGAACAGTACCACAAAAACGTTTTATTAACTGTAATTTGATAATCTTTTGACTTTTTTCGTAAAATTATTTTAGTAATTTTAATACTATTGTTAAGTTCGGGTATAAAAAGCTAAATGAAAGAAGCAAAAAAAAAACCTTTTTTTGTCACCTAGTTTAACTGATATTAATTAAGGGTTTTGAAAAATGAAATAAAACGAGGAAATGTTTTTTTTTTTTAAATATTTGAAAGAAATAAAATTTAGAAAAAAAATTTGACTTATAAAAAAAATGCATACGCACGCACATGCGCGTCGTTGTGTTGTTACGAAGCCTCATTAGATAACGTGACCTTTTTTAATAATTATTTTAAAAATTCCTTCTCAAATTTCACGAAAACTTCCGAAAAAAAGCATCACGCAATTAGATTACATCAGGTTTAAAAATTTCATATAACTCAATAAGTTACTGCACCAGCACCACTGAGCACCATTTGCACCAGCACCACACCAACCACCACCACCACGTCTTCTTGTGTTCTTAACTTATCAAAATTACCAAGTAGTCACATTAGTCACTAAGAGCTGTTATATTAGAGAAACAGATTAAGGTCCAAAATATTGATGTCTCCAATTGCCTTATGGCCGATATATCGGCCCCCTAGGGTCCAAAGATTTAAACTAAAAACATTTTGGATAATCACATTTTTGTGAACTTCCTTTCTAACACCTAGAAATAGTTAAAAAAAAAACAAAAAAACTATCAGGGTACATGAAAATTTTTACAGATTAATTAAAAAAAAGTAAGTAACAAGACTTATTTTGATTCTTAAAATAAATATCTGGATGTTTTTTGTTTGTTTTAGTGTCTAATTTCTGTTAAAAAAGTTGATATTAAAAGCATAAATTCATCAGAAAATAACACATATCTAAACTTTTTATTTCATTATAAGCAACAACACCACATCTAAGAAGATAATTGGTTCTTAGGCAGTTGGAATATTTTATTTTAATTCACAGGTCAGAGTCATACTAACAGCATGAGAAGGAAAACTAACTGATCTGAAAGAAATAGAAAGTACACTTGCCCAAAATGATTTTTTACACAATTTTCTGCAGAGTAGAAAATTCCAAAATATTCCAAACTAGGCAATTTTGGGAATGGTCAAATAAGGGATTTGTGCCTGTATCATGTCAGTTATTATTAAACATTTGGACCCTGGTGTAAAAAGTAATAACTAGCAAAAAAAGACTACATAATTAACCCTCTAAACCCTAAAGAACTTATATATTGGCCCTGGCGATTTATGGCAAAAGAAGGCACACACACAACGATATTTCAACTTCCACCTTTGGATCCTGACTTGGCAATATTACCAAATAGTCACTCAGAGCCGTTCTATTAAGGAACCATATTAAGGTCAAAATGTCAGTGCGTCTTTTTTTGTCTTTGGTTACTAAGGCCAATATATACCGGCCCCTTAGGGTCAAAAGGGTTAACAAAATTAGCATATCATGGTGGGCTAGAATATCGGCCAGTCATTTATAATATAAAAATCAGGTGGTTGTGTAACACCCTTCAGGAAATAAAACCACAAGTTTCATACCTCTAAAATTTGCATATGTATGGTGTGGCTATACCACCAGATGTTATCACCTTAACTACTCTAGACAAAATGCCTGAATTCCTCCCTAACCCTAACCACTTTCCGGTCAAATGAAATCCAAGATAGAATTTGTATCAACCAAAAATACCTTTTAGTTACGCAGTACGTGCAGACATAGTTGTAAACAAGACTAGGCTGAGCCAATTAGAGCTCGAGAATCCATACTTTCCCAATTCAAATCTGGAGCCGACTGCAAATTATAAAAGCCGGACAAAAAGACTTTCTCTCTCTCGACATTTGCAGTAAAACCCCTTACGTCTGCAAAATATGGAGGGGGACCTCAAACCACACTTTTTCTTCCCCAGTGACTCCCTCTAGTAGTAGACTACCAAAGACCAGCAACCTACGAACTCCCACTAAGCCTTCTTTTATTATTCTTTAATAGTGAACATTCTATATATTGTAACACACACATACATACCAAATTGATAATTCATATAAAGTTTATCTTTAAACTTTAATTGCCATTGTCTTGTATTTTGTTATGCTTCTCATTTTATATATTTGTATCAGGAATTGACCAAAGCTGAATTACAGTAAACCCAAAATATATCTATATCCCTATAATGGTACTGCCTTTTTATACAATAGGCTTTCCTAATTACCGGAGAGAAAAATGCTAGAAAGGAATTTATCATAAAAGAGCATTAGAAATTAATCTAGTAGAGAAAATCATTAGAAATGAAATTAGCATTAAAAATGAATTATTTAAAAAAAAAGTGTTTTCTGTCCTCACATAATTTTTATAACAAAATATGCACTATTTAACCCATAGCTAGAGGGAGTATGCAGATTCATGCCCTTCCCAAGGGTATTGCTTTAAATATGAACACAAACGGAATGACTGGGATTCAAATATCGTTTTACTATTTCGAAGTCCTATTGCCAATTTGCTGTGCAAGGTGGATGTCAATAATTATTTGATATAATACAAAATTTTTAAAGCATTAAGTTAAAATTCTTTTCGGTTAAAAAAATTCTTAGTTGGTAAAATTAATACAATGATAAAATATCAATAGGCCAAATATTCTTGTAGATATAATTCACACCTTTCAAAACCTCTTATAAACTGACATATTTCAATCTAAAATACTTATTTTCTATTCCACTTGAATGGATGAGATGTAAAGACTGAATGTATGCATTCATGACCTGAAAGTTTTATATCTGTTGTAGATATTGTGAGATAAAGAAAGCAACCCTGTCATACACATACGTCAGAAGTAGTGATGTGCCATTGAATTCCTCCATATAGAAAAAAATTGAACTGATCATGTTATCCAGCATTTTTTAATGTTTACAAAGCTGCTGCTGCACAGTTAGATAGGGCAGTCGATTTCAGGGTGGCGACACAGACACGAGTGACAAGGCATGCATTGGAGGCCTTGTTCAATGGTGGGAGAAGTGCATTGAGAATGGTGGTGACTAAGCAGAAAGATAAATTCTGAAACACTTAATGGTATCATGACCATCTTTGTAGCTGTTCAACATTTTTAATAAAAAGTTAAAAATAGAAATCATTACTTGGAAAGACTCATATTTGTCAATTGATATAAAAGGAACTCCTGATCATGCATGCCATTCAAGATTATGAAACAAAAACTAATATAATATTTTCTAATCACAAAAATAATTAACAGTAAGTGTGCCTTTTTGGAGCTAGTTAGGAATTCTTTTTTTTCTTTAATAGGGAGAAAGATAGAAAAATCAAAACAGTAAATATAAAAAGTTTTATTTCAAAATCCATTTTTCTTTGTTTACATGGTTAAAAAATAACTGAAAAGATCAAGAAAAAAATAAATGCAAGTCTTTATTTTAAAAAGTGTTTATTATAAAAGTATCTTATTTACTTGATCGAGTCAACAACTCAAGCCTGCATAACAGCCAGGAAAGATCCATGACAGGCCAAAAAGATTTAAGCCTGAAACTTCATAGGGACTTGATGCAAACATGAGCCAAAAGGCTGGGTCAAGTAAAAAGTTACATCACTGTTATGCACGCATTCATACAGAGAAACAAGACAGGTGTATGTATGTGTGTAAATAAAAGTATAGCAGCACTAGGAAAAGTCAAAATCAGGAAGAGAATTTAATCAGGGAGCAGATTTCAGCATACATTTTCACTATAGAAAATAGCTAAAGATGGTTTCATCAAATTTTTTTTTAAAGTTCACTATTGCCCATGCCGTGGTGGTGCAAAATTAAAGTTTATAAAGATATATTTTTTTATGTATTAAGTGGAAATTAATTGAATGATGTAAAAATACAAATTTCATTTTTCATCAAATATATAGAATTTTAAAAGACCGAAATGAAATAAAAGAAATTAAGAAGTTATTTATAAACCTTTGTAACTCATTCAATTTTAATTCTCATGGATTAATTTTGAGATAATTTTGTTTTTAAAGGGTTTATAGTCATGTTATGATAAAAGAAATCTGAAAGTATGAACAAATTTCACTGAATACTTCTTGAATTATAATGTGTACAAATTGCACAATCCTTACACCCCTGCTAGGTTTAATAAACAAGTTTAAGGAGTTTTTTTTTTTGTTTTTGTTTTCTATAAATGGCATGACCTTAAGGAGTAGTAAGGTTAATGTACTTCAAACACATTCCAGAATTTTATCTGATGCTGAAAAAGTTTTACACAACTACAAATTCTTGGGTTTGAGAGGTTTAGAAAATGGCAAGCTAAATAAAATAAAATCTAATTTCTGGAAATGCCTACAAATTCAATTAAAACAACTTTTAAAAATTGGATTTTTCAAATTAACTTAAAAGGGTTTTTAATTTAAGTTATTTTTTAAGAAACTTATGAAAATTTAATAAAAGTGTTTATAATGGCACAAAAATTTTAAACACAAAATTAAACTTTTATACAGCTGGTTATACACCACGTTAAATGAATGAGGCTTGACATATAGAGACAGGGGAGTCAAAATGAAAAGTGAATTGTATCAAAAATTCTGTAACCAACAAATTTAGATTACAAGATTTTCTTATAATACTCTTTAGTTGGAAAGAAAAAATTCATTTCATGAATGTTTTTTTTTTTAAATTCGATGATCAAAAAAATATTAGAATTTGATGCAACCCTTGCTTGTAGTGAAATATTTAATGACTGCTCAACCATGCACATATTTAATCATTTAGACCCTGAAAGGCAGATATATCAGCCTTGGCAACCTAGCAAAAAAGATGACATGGCTAATATTTTGACCTTTGATGGTCCCCAAATAGAATAGCTTTGGTTGGCCAATTGGTAATTTTGTAGAATATATATATTAATATATATAGTATCCTTCGTGAGCTATTGCTTTTTATGTCAGGATCCAAAGATTTAAAAAATACTTTGATACATTATTCAACAGCTTAAAAATTTTTATTTACTTTATTTTTTGATGAGGGAGAAAGAATAATATTCCTGATTGTCTATTGTGCGAGAACTAAAAGTTTATATATATATATATATATATATATATATAAAGATAAGAAATTTTAATTGGAAGTCAAAGGCAATACATAAGAGAGGAATAGGACGTTTCAACATTGGTGATCAGCTAACTGACAGAAAAGTAAATTTTGAATTAATAAAAAGACTAAATACTAAAAGTATTCAGTCTTTTTATTATATCATTAACATTAATAAATATTTTCCATGCTTAAAAAGAGAATTAAAAAAATTTTTAAATTAGAAAAATTGTAACATTTACTTTAAATCTTTTACTAATACTTAAGAAAATTTTTTTAATATAAAATTAGAATATCTTTAGAAAATATATAATTTTTAAAAATTCTTTTTTTAATTTAAACAATTAGTTTACTGAATTAATTAAAAAAAATGTAACTTGTTGACTATAACAAAGCAATAATTGGATGCTGAGTTTTCCCGCCGTTGAAACGTACCAAACCTAAGACATTAAAACATTTATTCAACTTGTATGCATTTAGAACTCAGCATGATCAGGGCTTTGCTGACGGAAGCCTTTTTGTAAAAGTAAGTTATTACATTGTTCCTGGTTATGGGATGTCAAATCAATTCTCTGTAAATAAAATAAAATAAATGAGTGGGACAAAAAGAATTTTTTTTCAAGAAATATTTTTAAAAATGTTCATTTCAAAGATAGCAACAAATAACAATTTAAAAAATATGTAAAAAGTTCATGGAATATCTAATTTCTAAACCACATCATGGATTCCAATAAATTATGGTTTTGGTTGTATTAAATTGGCTGTTGATAACTGAATGGGCGTTTGCTTTCTAGGCTAATAGCTGTTGTCACAAAATTAAAGATACCTTCCATACACCCAAAAGGTTCATTTCAATAAAAGAAATAAAACAGCCAATTTTCCATTTTTATACTACAAATATCTTCATTAATAATTGAAATCTTGTGGATTTGTAACTAGCATATAGAACAAAAAATTAATTTGGCTTTCGTTTATTCAGCATTATTAATTTATTTTTATTTTTTAAGAAGAAAAAAAAATTGCCATTCTGTTTTTACATTTTCAATTTTTTTATGTCACATTGACAAGTGTTTAATAATTCTCCACAGTCCTCCTGAATATAGCTATTTTTTTTTTTTCAGCATATAAGTCCTCATATTGACTTCCTGAAAATCCATAGAGTCATCATGCCAATTCTGGAAGAAAATTTCTTTATTTCTTTCTAGTTCTCGTCATGGGCAGAGTTTTTGTTCTAAGAATTCATTAGTCATATCATGAGGAAGAATAATTTCCCCTTTTTCATGTCTCTATACCTTTCCTAAGGTTATTAGTCCAAACATGAACATAAACCAGAACTACTGGGATTCAAACTTCCAAACTATTGTGATTCCGAAATAGGATATTAAGTTTACTTTAAGAGAAAATTGGATTTAAAGAATAAAAAAAAATCTTTAAAATTCTTACCTCTATTTCAACATCATCTTTATCATAAAACATAAGTTTAGGTGACGCACCTGGCACTTTTGAAAAAACAACACCTTCACTACAAAAAAATTAAGGGCAGATAACATTTCTAAAAAAAAGATTACTTTTTTTTTAACATTTATCTCAATTTTTAGATGCAATATTTATCCACATTGACCCAATTAGTTTTAAAAATTTACTGTTAGCAGGTAAACTATATTTCATCGACATGGATTTTGGAGAAGACCAGGTATCAAACTGCAATGATCCACACACAGCTTTAGGTTGGAAAAGAAAAACTGTAGAATATTTGATAAAATTAACAGGATATCTTCAACCACCAGACCAACAGCGACACATACTGACATGCATACAACACTTGTGGAAGAGACTGATACTCCTGCATCAACCTTTTCAATCATAGAACATGCTCAGACCATATGCGTAGGATGGTTGTCTTTTATTCATCATCAGTAATGACTGATGGAGGCCTAATAAATAATTATGGCTATTATACAGTTACAACAAAAAAAAAACGAATAATTTCAATTGAACCAATCCCTGAGTATTTTTTTTTTTGCATTAATAATCATTAAATACATCTTTTTAGGAAAATTCAATCTTGCCCAAGTATAGAACAGGAGTAGGTAACCTATTGTTAATTGTGTTTTAACTTTAGTCGGGAAGCTATTTAGGGTGCCAAGAATACATATTTTTTATTAGGGGTAGATGATCATTTGCTGAGTGTGCGTGGTTAAAGCTTTCAAATTATTCAGATGGCCAACAACACATATTTGTAAATAAATTAAGCTCAATATATTTATTCTAAAATTTATTTTATTTTAATATATTCATCTATAGTGATATTCACTAAAGTTGTAAGCAACATAAAAAGAAATAAAACTATTTTTTTAAGCTTTTTTTTTTTTTCTCATCAATTGATTTATAACAAAATTCTTAAAAACTTGAAGTACTCTGCGTGCTATTTGGAATTGCTTGGTATGCCAAATGTGGCACACATGCAATAGGTTGCTAACCCCTAGTATACAACAATACACTTTCAATTCAATATCAAACATTAATATGAATTATTAAAATCACTTTGGCCAGAGTGACAAAGGTTCTTAATCATATAGCAATTTCAGTAAATGAGAGATTAATTCACCTATAATGCTGTATTTCAAAACATCAGCTTCTAGAATTACCGTGTAATATTAATTATAAAATTAAAAATACATGCACACAAAAAAGTAGAAGTATCAAAAATTAATTTTTCAAAAGCTGAATAAATAGTGTCACATGCCATGAAAACATTAATCCTCTATGATAGCCATCTTTGTAAAGGAGGTTTATTGTGAAGGGTGGCTGAATTCGATATTTTTAAGACTTAAAATAGATAAATTTTCCAGGATATTTATATATATCTCAAGAGCTAAGTAAAATGGGTGGTTAAGTTAGCGTAAAAATTAAGATTTCAAAATTTATTTAAACATTGATATCCATCCAGATTATATAAAAAGGCTGACCTTTTAAATCAGACTTGCACATCAATGAAGAAAAGAAAAGGGACAGATCTTTTATTTATTTTAAAATGCTTTTCTTCTAACAAGCTGTTGCACAACATTAGCAATTATTGATCTTGAAAAATCGGAAAAAAAAACAGTTAATCTATCAAATTTCAAACTAAATATGAAATTACATTTCTTGATCCACATTCATAATAGTTTTATAACAATGAATAATGGTTCAAAACTATAAATGTTTTCAGATTAAACAACTTCTTAAATAAATTGCTTTATCCACAAAAATTCCTATCTGTTTAACCCTTTGGACACAGACTTTGAAAAATTACCAACTAGTCAATAAGAGCCATAACAATACTAGGGCCAAAATATTGGTGCCAGGGCCAATATTTCAGCCTTTTAGGGTCTAAAAGTTAATACAAAGATTTTAAAAAGTAAAAGCGTCATGAAGTCGTAAAAAGAAGAATAAAAATAAAGGGTTTTGAAAAAAATGACTTAACTGTCTCATTCTCCACACAATAGGGGATACTCACCAGGCATTTATGTGGGCAGGAGCAATAGGCATTGGCATACCACATCCCAATCAGTGGCTAACCCTTCACCATACTTAGGTTTTGTAGAGCAATAGTACTTGAACAAATTAAGTTCAGCATGAAGCACAACTTTTAATTCTTCCTGCATTTCTTGACTTATGAATACCAAAATATATTTAATATCAATTTTAACCAACTTCAAAACAAACTTCATAGTCTAAATTTATTAGGAGAATATATCTACTAGGTCGAGTACCAACCCAGGTTAGGCACAAGGCCAGACATGTGCTCATTATATCTCTGAACTTTTGTAATCATTGTTGTTCTTCACTCAGAGAGGTTACTCTCATTAGTTTAACAGGTCTCATACAACCAGGTTTTTTGAAATCATATTATCCTTCAACCTAGAGGAGTTACCTTCTCCAGTTAAGAAGCCTCATTTGCCAGAGACAGCTGAAAGCAAATGTAATAGTTTTAACTGGGATTTGAATTTATGTATTATGATACCAGAGTCCAAGCTTTTACCACAGCTCCAAACTCCCTTGGAGTTGTCCTGGTTACTATCTTTATTCAAACTTCCCAACATATGGCATGGTTTAACATTTATCTGGAGATAATAGGTTCAGTCCTCAGAGTTAGTAAAAATAACTAAATATATATTTATGTATGTAGGACGAAGATTATATGAGCCAAAATGTGATTACCGAAGACTATTTTGAAATATATGTAAACATGACGTTCTAGCATTACATTTCAAAATTTTTTTTTTCCACTGTGGTGTCAATAGAAATTATTGGTAAAATAGCATTTTTATTCCACACATAAAAAACACACTACTCAAAATAGGGAGGTTTATTCTTTCATACTATGTATTTGTTATCTTAAAGCAAATTTAAACGAATGAGATTCAAGCTGGTGAAAAAGGTGAAAATTCAGTCATTTTTAAAAAGTTCACTCAAATTTTTTTTTTTTTTGCCAGTACCTAAGATAATGAATCAGTCCATTTCCCATTCCTTGTGATCACACAGCAACCAAACAGTTATTAGACCAAAAATAATTCAACAAAGATACATTATCACATATATAACACACACACACAAATAAAATAAAGGATACTAATGAGGGACATCATCATAAATGAAGCTTTTCACCTCAGGAAGTTTGTTTAACAATCATCCAGTGCAACTCTGTAAACAGAAAATAAGAAAAAAAAGAATTAATTCAAATTGCAACTTTATGACTGAGCATTTTTTATACATCAATCAAGAATTTTAAAACTATAAAAAAAAAAAATACACACAATTTTTCTATCATTTCAACTTGCAAAAGACAAACCTCACCATAAGTAAAAGGGTCAATTAATCAGACATATACACATTGATCACAAGCTTTTATAGAATACACAAAGCAATATAACACCAGCCAACATTTTTTCCGATGATTAAGGGTAAATCTAGTGCATTGAATCCAAAAATCACATTGGTTTTGCTCAATCAGGTAAAGTTTTTGAGCTATGGCCACATGTCATTTTCATGTTTTTATTCACATATATGCATGTGAGTAAGCATTTTAGAAAACGCAATTATGGGCAAAATACAATGAATAATTGTTTTGTTTAGAAATGATTATTTCAATCCCCAAGATATTCTGGGTTGGATTGCTCTGGGTGATATGTATTAAAAATTTGTTGATAATATGACAAAAATGTAATTGATTTTGTCACAAGATCAGATTTTTTTTTCCAAATCATTTTCCCAGAAAAACCTGATCTAATAAAGAAAACAGATGGTGTATGTAATTATATTCATATGTGTGTGTTTATAAAGACACAATTTTTGTATCGTTGAAATTTTCTTTTTTTTTTTCAAAAATAATTCATTTGTTGTTGTGATATCGAAAACGCCTTGTCCCTAACAAGACCTAATAGACAAAATAATAATAAATGTGCTCTGAAGAAAGAAAAACATCCAAAACACGTTGGCACTAATATACATTCTTTTCTTTTGTTTTATCTAATAATTTTCTATCACATATTGTTGGGATTTACTTTATGATTTTTCTATTATATATATATTATATATCTCACCATCTGTTTTCTTACAACCGGTTCTTGAAAAGTTTGAATCCTACTACTGACTTAAGCATAATTTATTGTGGTTTTTATTTTTTATAATTACACAACAATTGTTTGATTGCATTGAATTTAATTTCCGCAAGTATTAGGTCAAAAGATATCTGCAAAAATTAAGTGTTGAATGGAAGGATGTAAAAGCAAGTTTTAAAAATTTTATTACAAACACAAAATGTACATATGAAAATGTTCATTGGAACCCTTCTTAATTTTTCTTTAATAGGCAAGCAAGCAGCAGCAGCTGCCACCCAGACAGCACAATGGTAAAAAACCACGGCCTACTAATATATATGGCCCGGTAACCTGCCTCTTTCAGGCTTATTGTAACAGGCTTATTGAAGTTATTCGTTCGTCTACAAAGTGAAAGTAATTTACCATAAACAAAACGACCGCTTAAGTAATTTTAAAAAATTAAAAGGGGCGTAACTTTAGGAATTGATTTTTTAAATGTCAATAAATAATTTATAAATTTCAAGAGAATTTATTAGGACTCATTTTAATTCATAAACTTGTTTTTAACACAAAAATTCATGTTTACACTAAAAGAAAATAACACCATAAATAATTAGCGGTCAAGAGTGACCTCTCTTTATTTTTCCAGCTTGTAAGCGTTTTGTTCTTAGAATTCCATATTTCCACATTATCTGCTAACGCATTAATTGCATTTATTGGAATTAAATTTTTTTGTGAAAATTTTGTTTAAAAAATGCTTAACAAATATGTAGCATTTGGCTGTTCCAGTGGATATTATACCAACAGTGAAAAAGTTTCCACATTTTCTTTTTGTTTTGGAAAACCAGTTCGAATGGAAAAAGGGATTACATTTGTTAATCAAAATGGTTCTCTACAAAAAATTCAGTTCTTTGTAAGCATTTTGAGGATAAATATATTTTGAAATGAAAAAAAGCAAGTTGAGTTGGAATTTACAACCTGTGTGCCCACAATTCATTCAGAAAAATAATAAAGCCGTGTCTTTTGCCGATCAAAACTAGTTTTAGAAAAAAAACAAGTAACGACAAATTGAAAAAGACAAACTAAATGATTTTCTTTCAGCTGGATACCACAATGGATTTTTACCCAGTTGACTGAAAAATGCTACCCGTCTGGCTTTGAATTTAAAAAAACATGAAGGCTATATTTTAATTTATAGAATTGTCTTTGATACTGAAATTCATTTTCCATTTATCTGTATTGACCAAAACCAAACATTCATATCCAGCTTCAATACAATGGAAACTCTATACCACTCGTTACCACAATGATTTAAACAAGGAACTAGATCTAAACTTACAAAATTTAGTATTTTAGAACATTTTTCAACCTACAACAATTTTTTTTTTTTACATGAAAAACTATATTTTGGAGAATATATTGCAAAAACTTGTTCTGCAGAAACTCTACTTGTGGATTCGTGGTTTTTTACTATAAATTGATCTGCATTTGACTTGATGGAATTGTAAGACCTCCTCGAGAAAGTAAGTAATGGTATTTCTTAAGTGTCACTATATTTGCCTAACAAAACCTGGGAACACATTTCACATTAAAAATGATACAATAATTTGTGATGTATCCAGAAATAGTATATGCTAGTTCTTTGCTTTCTGGTGACAAAGAGACCTTATTCATTTCTGATTTATCTGCATGAAATGTTTATTAGTTTATCAGTCTCTTGAACTGGCTTCAGGTCTTCCTCCTACAGGTTGATGTTTTTTTACGTTGAAAAAGGGGTTATATTTTCAATAAGAATCGTTGTAAATATATTTTACAAAAATAAACAAAAAAAAAAGGGGGGGCAACTTCTTTTTACTTATGTTTTTGTATTACTGAAGAATTTTTCTTAATTAAAATGTATTTGTTTTATTTTAATAGTAATTTTATGGAAAAAAAACTTGTTACGTATTTTAACAGCAGTAATATTTTTCAGAAACATAAATTATAAATTACTTTCACTTTGTAGACGAACGAATAATTTCAATCGGCCTGTTGCGAAAGGTGTGAAAAAGGCAGGTTACGAGGCCATGTATATTAGTAGGCCGTGTAAAAATATGAAAATTAACAATCAAGTTTCATAGTCGCTTCTTCCGGATAAACCAGATAATAAATCAAGACGGACGGAATAAAACAACTTCCTCTCCCTGCATACCGCATAAAAAAAGAAGTAGGATTTTAACTCTTCTTTCCGTACTAATAATCGACTAACTACTCACTCTCCACTCCCTACTGGTTGTTGGCTGCTGGAAAATTGAATGGAATTCGTTAAGATATTATTTCATTATTTGGAAGATAAAAAAAACAACTGCCGCCTCACGCAAAGACGGAAAGGCCAGGTAATTACATTCATCCAAGTGTAGAAAAATTTTTCCGTTTCGGTTTTTATACACGAAAAACTAAAAAAATAAGAGTAGGGCCACACAACACAACACAACACGACACGACACGTCCCACTAAAGGAAATTTATTCCCCCAGTTAAAATGAGGAAAAAAAAAAGAAAAAGATTTCAAAGTTCCAGATTGATTTCTACGAAAATCTGATTTTAATTCGCAAAGAAAGGTTTATTTCTTTTGGTCCTTACAGAGTGGAAAGGATTGGAAAAAAAAACAAAAAAACTTTGGCACATTTAACTGGTATAAAAAAAGTATAAGTTACAACCTACACTTTTTGCACTTTTGTGTGCTCGCCCGAATGAAGTCTAAAATCGAAACCATTTATTTACAAAGTATGAAACGAAATAGAAAAAACGTGCATGAAGCTGCGTGAGTTTTTAAAAGAGAAGAGAGCTTATTTTATTTCCTGCGTAAGATCCATTTTAAAGACTCAGGATTTTCACATTTTTATGGGATACTTACGCAATTAATTTTTAATACCGGAAAAAGTTAAAACATCAAAATGAAAGATTTTGTTCTGCCATAAAAACATATGCACTTGACTTGACTTGCACTACTTTGGGTTGTTGTTAAATTAATTTTCATTGAATTGATTCTTGTTAGAACCAATTTATTAAAAATACGATGAATAAACTGGAACTGATTATTAAAATAATCGGGGGTTGAAAATGATTTTTTTTCTGGTTTTGGAAATTTATTATTATTATTAAAATAATTAATATTCTTAATTCTTTTTATCTAAAATATTCATTTCTTAAAATAATAAAAAAAGAAAAAAAAGAAAGAAAATAATTGCATTTTTTTTAATAATTAGATATATAAAACCCCAAATTAAATAAAAACTTAGGTCAATAAAAAGAGGAATTTTTCAATAGCTAAAATTAGAAAAAAAGGAAGTTAGGAAGGGCTGTTTTCTTTTTTAGCACAAATAAGGAAATGGTACATTAAAAGAGAAAGAAAGAAATATTCACCTCAACACGAGCCTTGACGGCTCTCTTTTCAGTCGCTGAAGCCAAAAGACAATAAGTTAGAAACAAAAAAGAAAGGCTGGCCAAAGGCCGCAATCGTTCAGACAGCAGCAACATTTTTGCTTCTTACACGCGACAGAACGTAGAATTCTGGGAAGAGTAGTTGCGGGGTACGAAGTTTTATAGCATCAAGAAGAGTAATGGCAGAAGTAGTCTGTTGTATTGAAGTAGGAGGAGGCATACGCGTCATCTATGAATAATAGTTGCATGGTTTACCTACTTGCTTTTACGGTATATCAACCCTTTTCGGGTTAGTAACTGATGCCAAGTTATTTAACTAAAACTGCTATATTTTGATGAATATCATACATTTTCAACGTCCTCATTTTACTCTAATCCTTTCTTTTAGATTCTAATGATAAGGAATTTTTGGTAAAACTAACATTACTTTAAATTGATTTAAACATAAAACTAAAGATGATGGGACCAACACAAAGAAATGTTTTTTTCATTTTTCATAATCATTAGTATTTATTTATTTTTCAAAATCCTTGAGATGAGGTATGATCAATTGTGTAAGTATTTTCCAGACTGTTGTGTTGTACACATCTTTATTTTTATATTTTTATAATACCTGAAGAATTGGTATTTATTTGTTAGGTATTTTTAGTAAAATTAAATTGATTTAATCATTAAATTAAAGTTGATGGGATGAAACATAAAAAATGATTTTTTAATTTGTCATAATTATTCGGGGTTGAGAGATATCTGCTGTTTTTCTTATGACTAAGAAAGTTAAATTATATGAAAATATTGTCATTTATTAATAAAACAAAGGCACCACATAGACAATAATTAAATGGGACAAAAATAATCTGTCTTTTTTGGATAATTCATTATTCATTGGAATCGCAAGAGATCTTGTGAACTGATTTAGATTGTTTTATAGCATTCAATGCAGAAGGATATATTTACTTGGTTGAGCACTAACCCAAGATAAGCACAAGGCCATTTTTATGTGCTCGTTATATCCATGGGCTTTTGTAATCAGTGGCACGCTTCACCTGGATGAGTTATTCTTCCAAGTTAACAATCCCATTTGCTTGGGGCAGCTTAAAGAGAATGTAATAGTTTTTACTGGTATTTGAACTTGTGTGATATGATTCATGACTCCAAGCTTTTACCTCTGCTCCACCCTCATTGCAGAAAAAGTCATATTATCTATTTATAAATTTATGTTCTCTCTGTCTGTGTGATCTTGGCGAAGTACCGAATAAAAGCACATAATCTGTGGATGATTCAAATTATTTTCTCTGCTCTTAGGCAACCAATCTTAGCAAGTGAGGTACCAAACGAAACCACAACTTATCGATGGTTCAGATTATGTTTGTTTAGGTATTTGCTTTGGAAGTGTTTTTTTTTTAATAAAGGATTTAAATTCAGAACTTAAAAGCATTGAAATCACATATATTTCTGAATAATCACAATAGCTAAGAACACTTAACTTTGTTTATAATTTTCTTATTTATAATTTATAATTTTAATTAAATAAAATGTTATTTTTGAATAAAGTTTTTATTTGTTTAATAATCTAACTTTCTCGGAACAATGATCTTTAATTACTTCTTAAAAATTTCTGAAAATGTTGCAAAGGGAAGAACATTCTCATGAACTGAAAATGTGTAAGAAATCATTTACAAAAATATATTATGCACATGATTTTATATTCATCTTTGATTTATGTTTGTTCATTTCTGCAAGCTAATATTGTTTATTGCTTTTTTTTGTTGTTTTTCTAGCAAAACAACTTTTTAGGTCATTTAATGTTGCATTCATTTTTGGTAAAAATTATTTTTTGTCCACACTTAGTTTTTTTTAACTAAGTGTGGACAAAAAATAATGTTTACAAAAATTGAATGCAAAAATGAATCAAAGATGCATATAAAATCATATGCAAAACATATTTTTATATTTTTAACAAAATATGCTTGAGGAAATTTCAGTACCCATACTTTTCCTAATGGTATTAGTCCAAATATGTGTACAAATGGAACAAATGGGATTCAAACTCACATTTTGCAATTCTAAAGTCTGACTGCCTATCCACTGGCCCAATTTGACTTCCCTTAATGCTTTTTATGGTAATAATAAGTATTTTACGATATTCTGGGAAATTTTTTCCAATTTCCTGGGATTTTTATTCCAAGAATGCAGCAAAAATTCCCAATTTTTCTTGTTTATATAAAAAAAGGTAATTGCATAGATAGTTCACAAAAAGGCCAGTTGTAACAGAAAAGATTATTAAAAGATTTTGATAGGCTTTACTCAAACACTGCCTTTTTTTCCATTTCTTTTTTTTTTTTATCTTTGTAGCATCAGGGAGAACATAAAATCAAAGCAAGGCATTTAAATCTCTATTAAAAAAAGTAAATCAATGTTATTTTATAATAATGGGAACAGATGGTGAAATTTAAAATAAAACTATTGTTTCTTTTGAAATGTCAAACTAAGTTCTATTCAGAAACCATTATCACATCGTAGTGTGAACTTTTCTGCACTTACAAATAACAAAATGTTAATAAGATATATATATATATATATATATATATATATATATATAAATGTAACTTTATAATTCAGGTTGGAGCTTTTATATAGAATATTCCATGCAGAGTCTATTATTTATAACAGTATTAATTAATGAAAGTGGAAATATGATTAAAATGATTTTAAAAAAGACCAATAATGAAAAATTCAATCCATAGAAAAAATATGATAATTAGAATATTGATAAGATAAAATAATTGATATACAATACATCATTAAACTTGGAACTGGCAAATAAGAAGGTAAGATGAGGTACAAAAGAGGAATAAAGAAAACTTTTAATAGAGGTTCAAGGGTTACTGTGATAAATATTATTCAAGTTTCATTTTAATTGTGCGTTATTTTATCAAGTTCTTCCTTGTTTATAGGAAAAATTATATTTAAGAACAAGGCATTTTGTCAACAAATTTATCAAATATTTCCTGCGAGAGTTATCAACTAAAGTTATCAATTTGTGCAACAAAAAATAATTTATAAAGTGTCTCTTGGCGAACTCTCAAGAAAACCCTCATGGACTGGCGCCGGTCTGCAGACCAGAGTTTGGGGTCCACTGATCTATACTATATAATAAAGACCATTATATGGTTATTGATTTATTTATTCAATTGCACTCAATTTTCCATTTGAAGGTGTTAGAGTCCCTTTACATCTAGTCCCATGAGCCCCTGTAAGCGGATTGAATATCTGTTGGGGTTTATTTTATGATAGTGGTCTACTTTCTTTCCCTTTCCATCATCATCATTCCCCTATTATTCACTAATTTATTTACACTTTCCCAGAATGATGGCCACTGGGCAACACCAGTTGTATTTGTTGTTAGCTTCATATTTCTTTTTAATTTTTTTTTATTCAACCTATTTTATTTTAGCTTAATTCCCTCTTTATAAAAATTAAAGGAAATTTTATATTCTTCCCATCTCTAAAAAAAATCCAAATACTTCCATTTTCAACATACCTTTATGTTCCCCAAAACCCTGCGCAACTAAAACTTATTATTATTTAGATATATTTATTGTTTCATGTTCTGACAAAGTCTAAAATGTGTAATTTACATTGGGACTCAAATCCCTAATTGTCATCAGCCTCTCTTAAAATTCTTGAGCTCTTCTAGGCAAAGTGAAGCATTGGTAAAAGCTCAGACTATGGAATCTTATTAGTCAAGTTCAAATTTCAGTCAAAACTATTGCATCTACCTTTATCTGCCTCAAGCAGATGAGGTTTGTTAACTCAGGGGAGTAGTTTATCTAGATGAAGGGTGACACTAATTAGAAAAGTCCTGAGGACCCCTCTGCTGCCATTTGTTGAGGGTGGGTGTGAGCATTAAAGGTTTAGAGAGTGTCTATCTGATTCACAACAGATAATACACCTAAAAAGCTGCACAAGCAAGTTGGGAGCCAAGATGGAAGTACCAAGGCCTCCAACTAGACTGACTGGCTACATCATGATGATCATGATGCTCTACTAATTAAGCCATTAGTTTTGTACAGAATTTTCTTTGATTCAATGTCCTTAATCATTAAAGGAAAATATTTCTGGGCTTTACAAATAAATTTTAAAAAATTTTCAATATTATTAAGATTATTCAAGCTTTTGTTTTTTTCATTATTGTTATACACAATGTTTCTTTATTAGTTAGAATTCCTTGGTTAGTCTTAATTAGTATCATTTAAATGTTTTGTTTTTTCATCATTTTCATTGTACTATACTCAACATTTCTTTATTTGTCTGAAATTCTGGAGTAAATTTTGATAATTAGTATCATTTGAATCTTTTGTATTATTATACTTATATTCATTACATTTACAAAATCCTTTAAGGGAAAATAAGTTATCTTTCTTAATTTAAGAAATACAAATTTATTGGGACAATTTTGAATCTGATTAAAAATAATTTCATGAAAAAGATTAAAGAACCCCAGTATTCCAATAAAATTGCTTTTATCTGTTGATTCATTTTTACCTAAAAAACTTTTAATTTTTTTACATTGTAGTAATACATTTAAACACTTATGGTTAAGGTTAGTAGGGATCACAATACACAAAAACCAGTAAACACCACCACTGACCACTATAGTGTTGTTTTCTTTTTCTACTTCAAGACAAAAACAATTTAAATTTGAATTAAGTTTAGGGTTTTATGCGTGGTCAGTGTAGTGTTAAATAAGTTAAATTCAGTAAATGTAGTCGCCAATGCCAAATTATTCAACTTTATACAATTAACTTTTAAATGTCAGTTTTTAGGAGTATTCGTGCTTGTTTAGATTGAAAATCTGCATTCAAAATTGTCACTAAAAATATTTTTAAGACATTTAATATTGGCCATCATTAATATTGTATGTTTTGACTGACATTAACCCCATACCTAACCAATTCCCACCTTAAACAGACCTGAACTATCCTACAAAATCAACGGTTGAAAGGTGAGTGTTAACTTGGAAAAGACTTTGTGGACTATTATTCAACCGAGGTTCTTAGATTTCCATTTAATTTTAAAAATAGATACAATTTATTGCGGATACAAGAGAGCCCGCCCGCCCGATATAAGAGAAATCCAGATATAAAAGAGATTTTCTCTGGTCCCAACAACTACTGTATTTAAAAACGTTTAAGGTCTGGTCGCTTATTTATTTGGTGTACAGTTTTTTCACCATCCGATGATTCATCATCACCCGCAGTTCAGTCGCAGTTCAGTCGCAGTTCAGTTCATCATTGCTGTAAAGAGCAGTTCAAAAAAAGTAAAACACTTTGATCATCAAACACCACCGACCGCACCCACCATACCAGTGACCACCGTGTTTGAATGATCTTTTCAATCAACTAAAAAATTTGTTTTTGAAAAATAAAAACCAAACATACTGAATAATGAAAACAAAACAAAATGAATTAAAAAAAAAACATTAAAAAAGCAATAAAATAAGTATCTTAGTCAATGAACTAAAAACTATATATTTCGTAAATACAAACAATATAATAAATCTATTTAAAAAAAAAAAATACACTTGAAATTATTCTCTACAGATCTCCCCCCCCCCACTGACGTCTGTGTAAAGAAAATCTTTTTATTTATGAAAAACATGACACCGTCCAAACTGTGTACGTAATGCACTTTTGGAAATCCCCGTGAACCACCGCTCTGTGTCACTCATTGAGCACTGAATACATATGCCTGTTAAGAAGGGATAATGTAAAAACTTCCGTGTCCAAAAAGTCACTATTTCTGTTCTGTGCTTGTTTGCAAGCCCGTCTGTCTGTGCTCTCTGTGTGCTGGTGGCTGTGCTGTTGGTGCTGTGGCTGAAGTGCCTGTGCTGTCCTGTGCTGTCTGTGATGTGTGTGCCAGTGAATGCACTTTAAATCTAAATAAACTAATAAACAATAAATGTTATTCTAAAACATTTAGACAATATAATTTTATCAATAAAAAGGTTTAATTTATTTAAAGTTTGCCTTTATTTAAAAATAAAATAATTATTTAAAAAAAATTTCTTTTTGAGATTCTTTATTGTTTATTTTTTAAATTTTAAGTTCAGTAACGTAAAGTTTGTTAACAATGACATTAATGAAACTAAACTTAAAACTATTTTCAGAAGTTTGTTCAGATTATTATCAAATAAAAATAAACGTTTTTTTTTGTTTATATTTGTTATAAAGTTTTAAAAAGTGGCAAGTCACTTTAGATTTTATTAATCTCGCAAAAACAACCATATAACATATATAAGATTAATTATTACATGAATAAATGCAATGCAATATTCTTTAGGTTGATTATAGTTCTCGATGTCAGTCAGGGTGATTAATTGTTCACGTGGTGAAAAAAAACACGTGATGAAAAGTCTAGTGATTAATAGTCGGGTGATGAAAAGTTGGTAAACTATCTTAACTATCTTGATACACTTATTTTAAATTGGTAAATATTGTGTATTTACTTACTGTTAAATATCGTTAAAAATAGGCTCTAACTTTTTCTTATTTTTCGTAAAAGAATTTTCACTAAATTTGCAGACCGAAAAAAAGAGGCTTAACTTTTTAAAATAAAATAAAAAGGGGGCTTAACTTTTTAAAATAAGATTGGTTATTTTTTAAAACAATAAAAAGATTGATTAAGATTTATCAAATTAGAAAATAACAACCTAACCCTAAATATATTTAAATTTAATTCTTTTGTGAGGCAAATATTTTTAAGTTAAACGTTACTTTTAAAGTTTGCAATGATTACGGTGCAACCAAATTAAGACCTTTCTCAATACAAATCCATGTATAAATTTCTTTAACGAATAAAAACTAATTATTCCCTAAAAACTAAATTTTATACAGAGAAATTATATTTATTAGTTTATAAAAACTGTGTCCTTTAATGCCTAAATTATTTTATCAGTTACTTTTTACTTATTTGTTCTCCCCAAATGGCATACTTTAAATTCATTAGGGACTACCATAAAAACAAACTTTAATGTATTTGTAGCCATGGTACCTGTTTTGTTGGTATCAATAGCTTAGTTTGTTATTTGAGTTAGTTGCTTTTATTATAATTCAATTCACTTTTATTATAAAATACCATCTAATGTCAAATATTGTTAATATGTAAAAAGAGAATGTTTGTTTTAAATGCTTTGTTTATTGAGTTACATGGACCTTAGCCGCTTTCTTGATTATGCATTTTTATTCAAATCTAAACAAAAACGGCAACTCAACTGGCAACAACAGGTAGCAATTTTTAAATTTTCATTTCTTTTTTGTTCAAAATTATTTTTCGACTAAATTTTAAAATATTTAATAGTGACTAAATTTTTGCTTCGAAATTTCATATAAAAATTGAATTTTTGATATTAATTTCAAAATTTACTTTTATGGCAAAAAAACTAAGTATAAAGTTAGTTAACTTTTATATTTTTTTTATTTGATTATTTTTTTATTTTTCAATTAAGTCCAACCAAACAGACTTAGAAAAAACTATGGAGAAATTGTTCCAATTTATTTAAATGTTGTGCTTGAAGAAGATATTTCGAAAGAAGACCCACTACTGAAATCAATATTTTCTTTATTATGCAAATTATTGCCTACAACCGAAACCGAACTCTTAAGAGCAACCAACAATCAACATTAGTACCGTCAAATCATGTTGGAGACCGATTCCCGGTAGATCACCGAAGTTTAAGTTAAGCCACATATAGCCTGTTAAGTATTAAGAAGACACCAACAAACACCACTTCGAATTAGGTGTGTAGTGGGGTGGTGGACTTGTGGAGTGGACCAGGACCACGTTAGTCGGCGGTTCTAGGCATGATTAGTCGAAATAGGTTAAGAAGCTTTCGAACTAAAAGATCTTGCCCTCCCCACCCTTCCCTCACACTGACCGACCGTTTTTGATTAGAGTTGCCCCTTAGGGTGAAGACTGGGAGTCTCGGGGTAGTTGCAAAAACTCTATTACAACTGACAACACGAAGACTTTAATAATCCAAGCCCAAACAGGTGAGGAGAGAGAGGTCGGTGTAAGGTGTTCTTGCTCAACAAGAACAATATTACAACGGATTTCAGGGACCCACACAGCAACGCTCACTTGGTGCACTCACTGGTGCTGGTGCACTAAGAAGTGAAGTGCACTATGCACTACCACCACACCATTCCAACAGCGCTCCTTTTTCTCACACATTTTTTCTTTTTAAATAATTAAGAATATATTTTTATCATTTATTTATTAATTTATTTTTTGTAATTTTATGAGATTCATACTATTTTCCAAGGTATTATTCTAAATATGAAAACAGTAGAATGAGTGGGATTTGAACTCGCTTATTATGATTTCAAAGTTCAAAACCTCTGAACCAGAACTACTGGGGTAAAAGGATGATTTTCCCAAGTAGTTTTTGAACAAAGCCCTTAAGCTCTTAATAGTGTTGACTTTTAACCAATCAATCAGCAACAAAAGAGAGACAAGAAGAAAAGATGAATGTAGAAGGTTTATCTAAGAATATCTCAATGTATCTGAATCTTTGAGCAAACACGATTAAGAAAGTAACAAAAGGTCCTGATTTGTTACACAACCCAAGAAATCAGAAGAAATAATGGATAATTTTATTTTTTCTATTTATTTATTTATTTCTATTTTTTTGTTGCATTTGTGATAATCCATAAGCAAAAACAAATATGGTTGGTCAGAACATTTTTCTAAGATCAGTGTTGCCGGATAGTTCTATTCACTACAGAATCTTTTTTTACAGATTAAGGAAATTCTTTTTTGTTAAACAAAACTTTGGTGTTGATTGTCTAAATCCATAACATAAGTATTAAACCATCTTTATTCAAATAAATTCAGATTTTTATTCCCATCTTCATTGTTATTTTCATAATAGATATTGATCGCATGGATTTATTAGATGAGTTTTCATTATCTTCATTCAAATACCTTGAATGAAGATAATGAAAACTCATCTAATAAATCCATTCTTGTGAAGATAAATATGAAGATGAGAATAGAAGTCCAAATAGCTTAAATGAAGGTAAAACTTTGATAATTTACTTTTGATTTGTTTTTTTTTTATTGTTTTGTTTCACCAGACATCAATCTTTTTTTGTGATTTTATTCAGACTTTTGTTCTCAATTTCCTTGTTATTTACTCAATAATATTTTAGCTGATAAATCCTTTATCCATTGCCATCTATTAATAGCTATTGTAACATGAAGTTGTAATAATGTAACGAATATTGTAACATTCATGATGTATTCACATACATTATTTATGTAACAATGAAGATGGGATTAAAATCTACAGTAATCCAAATTAGTTGGACAAGTGAAAACTTTTACAGATATCTAAAAGTGAGTCTAACTTATTTGTGTCTTTCACATTTGAATCATTTTCTTTCTAAATAAGTTGAAATATATCTGAGCATTAGTTTTTTGGGTTATTTTTGTTTCTATTTCTATAGAAAATTTGATGCTCTAAATAATTCAAAAGAACTATACATTCAATTAAAAATAACACAAAAATAAACTTTTATTTCTTTATAAGCAACACTAAGTCTAAGGAGTCAATCTTGGAACAATCAGTTCTTTGGCAGTTGGAATATTCCACATTTATTGTAACAAAGAGAATTATAGATAGTGCTAATCACCAAACCTCGTTTAAAAAATATTATCCCAAATAAAGAAATATTGTGTATATAACAATAAAGATGAAAACAGAAGTTCAATTAATTGAAATTATTGTCAAACTTAGATATAGAAATAAAAAAATAAACATTGTGTATCTAAATAATTAAGATGAGAGTGAAAGTCCAAATCATACATATAACCTACGTTTTTGAATATAAGTTGATTTTGTATAAGACAAGGTTGAATTCTAGCCAAAAAATGAGTAATTATGTATGACTTAAATATTAGTTGTGTCTACAGATGTCTGTTAAGCCTCAGATATACATACAACTTTTGGTTTAATTTAGATAATTTTCTCTGTTATACAATGTAAATTAAAAACTTCAACTGAAACCGGAACTACTATAAATTCATTAAAAATTCTTTTTTAAATTTAGCAATAAATATAAGACTTCTCAATCGGACACTAATACTAAATATAAATATTATGAATAACTCAAATATAAATCATTATGGATTGTTATACTTGTAAAAACCTTATTCATATTAAAAAATATACAGTGACACTTAATTGCTAAGCCCTAAATAAAAAAAAAATTAGATTTTAGTCATTTTTATAATTACATTTAATATTAACTCACACTCAAGCCAATCATATCTTAATGAATTACTCTACACCAAAAATTTTTGCAGGTTTTGAATTTGTCCTGATGAATATATAAATTGATGTTCCAATCTGTTTGAAAGCACATTTCCTTGGAGAATAACTGAGAAATAATAAAATGACTGCAGGTTCAATTTCAGCTCCAATGGTTATTCCCATGCGAGCTCCACAGGCAGGGAAATCAAAAACAACCATTGATACAAACACAAAAGTATCTCTTACATGCAGTGAGTAAAACTCTCTTAAATCTATACAAAATGATACTTGATATTGTCCACTAAGCTTGATTAATTTTACTTTGTTTTTTCTTTTTTTTTAATGGAATTATTTTTTTAATATACAAGGGTAAATAAAAAATTTCAAGACTAATTAAAGAAAAACTATTTATGGAAGTTGCAAAATTATTTTTCTACATAAGATCCACCTAACTTGATAAACTTCTAAGCAATTTTGTTGCTCTATTTTCACCCAGATTGACTTAATATCATTTCTCTCAGAACTTTTGGATTCACCCTCATATTTTTTATTCAATTTTTTGCACAAAATATTTCAAAGATCATGCTATATTTGTTTTCTAGTTATTCCTCAATTTTAAAACCCATTTTTGAGATACATACACCCATAATGACACTACAACATATTTATATAAAATAATTGATAAAATAATTGAATTATAAAATAATCAATACAAAGTAAGGATAATATAAAAACTTAAAAATATAATATCTATTCAAATTATCTTTAATAATGTAAAAAAAACACAAATTTAATAATGTAAAAGTGGGCGCCCAAATTATTATCATTCTAAAAGAAAAACTACATATTTTAATGTGGCACTCTGTACAATTATATTTTAAGACATTTAATATTTTTAGAAATATCATTTGATTGAATGTCTCATTTCAGATGAATCCAATGTCATCATTTATTACACCATAAATGGCACAAAACCTGAACCATTCCAGCCAAAGACAACTCCAGGTTTTTGTACAATTCGGTACAGGAATCCTATTAAACTGCCTACGGGAAAAATAACCCTGAAAGCACTTGCAATTTCAAAGTAAGTTCATTTTTTTTTCTTCTAGGGCAAATTGTTTTATTAAAAAAAACTATGTGTGACAAAAAGAATGAATTGTAGGGAATGACACGCACACATCTGTAGGGAATGACACACAGACCATTTACTATGACTACGTAATCCCTATTGGTGCATATCTTAAAAGTGGAGCCATTAAACCGGATATAGTGATTTGGGACAAAACATAACATTATAGAGGTCAGTTTACCCAATGATGCAGGGCTTAACAGAGCTGAGAGGGAAAGATAACCAAGTACTAAGGACTTATGTAGGACATGTAAAGAAATTGGAAACCAAAAGAGCTTCTTATACTAATCATCATTGGAGCAACTGGACTCATGAAAAATAATTCTAAAATATACTTATCAAATATACCTGGTAAACCCAGAGCAAGTGAGACACAGACAATTGCATTGAAAGGAACAGCTTGAATCTTAAAAATGATCTCTTGGTTGTACTCACTAAAATCAGAGTAAATTTTTAGACATCCCCAGGAAGAAAAAGATGAAGAAAAAAAAGTTAATAAAAAGTATGAACTCCCTCATTCTTTCATATTCTGGATTAAATATTGAAACTTGTATTATTCAAACAATTTGTTGAAAAATGAAATGTTTTTATAAAGAATTATTCTTTGCATTTTTTAATAGTTGAATGAAAAGAGTTTCAATTGAATGCATCAGATTCTGTTGTTACTTTTAATTTTAGGAATGGTTCCCGTCAAAGTAGTATTGTAAGTAAGACATTTGATGTTGAATATGTCTATGTTGAAGAAGAGAAAAAAACAGAAGAAACAGTTGATGGCCTGGCATTTCAGACTGAAGTTGCAGAAGAAAAAATGAAAGTAAGAAATAATTCCTAAAAAAACTATTCATAATCATTTTTCTTGTCTGGATAAACTTGCAAGTATTTTATTAAAAAAAACAAAACACAAAACCTTGTGTGTATTTATATGCGTCTATGTAAGAATGTGTTTTTTTTTTGTGTGTGTATGTGTGTGTGTGTGTGACTTTAGAAGTGAATGTTTTTATGAAGATCTTAGAAAAATAGAGTTGTCATCTATTTCTAAAAGACTCAAACTAAAAGGAATTTCGGCCAAACATTCTTTAAAGAAAAGTATATTTAATATCAAAACAGAATTAGTGGTCTTAACTTCATGATTCTAAGATGTCCAAACAAATTGTTTTCCTTTTAAATCATTCTTTTCTTATAGACATGTGATTGTGTGTATGTGTATAAATGTAAGTGTGTGTGTATATAAATGTGTGTGTATATAAATGTGTGTGTGTATATAAATATATATATATACGTATCTAAATATATATGTATATGAGTATATGTAATATATATGAATGTGTGTGTATATAAATGTACATATGTGTAAATAGATATGCATATATGTATCTATATGTTTATATAGATATATTTACATGTATATATATATAATATATATATATATATATATATATGTGTGTGTGTATGTGTGTATGTGTATATGTGTTTGTCTCGGTTTTTCCTAATTTGATATGTGGTAACCAATAACTCTTTTGAGTTACCCCATACCTTCAATAATCGAAATGCAGCAAGCGTATGAATGGATGTGGTCCCGCATTAGTTTATTTATGTGGTTTCATAGTGTATACCAGTCTATTTCAGAAATATTGCATTTAGTATAGGGTGATGTGAGGGGTCAGTGGGGTGATATTTGATCAGACCACTTCGGGTGACATTTACTCTAGTTACGCCACAAAGCCAAATTAAATGTAATTTCATTGTTTTTAACTTTCTTTTTGTCTTGTTTTAATCTTTCAATTGTTTTCTTGTAAATTTAGTTGCAAGTGAAAAGATCAGCCAAGAATCTGCAATTCTCAGCAGCAAAACCGGCTTGGAAAGAAATTCCTGACCAGAAAAACCTTTCACAACTTATGACCAGCAAGTATCCAATGAAACTTGTTTATTCATATATACAGATTTATGGCTCCATTCTATTGGCTTGTATTTCTGTAGCATTACACTCTGAACTTATTGTGCCCTACACTCGGCAACATAATTTCTCCCCCTAGAATTTCATGATAAAGTAGAATAAATAAACAAAAAAAAGCCTTTTTTTTTCAGCAAATTATTTTCTCATTGTTTTTTTATTCACAGAACCATACTCAAATGTTCTGTAAACAAGAGAGAGAGAAAGAAAGAGAGAAAATATTTGCGAAAAACACAGTGAATTAGCATTCTGAGTTATGTCCATTCCAACCTGTAGCACTATTGTCTTTACACTCTTTCTTTCTCTTTCTCTATCTCTCTCTTTCTCTTCTCTTTTGTCCTGTTAGATTTTTATTGCATGTTGAAAAGCCACGAATACTTTCTGAGTAGTTATGTATATAAATTAATATAAAAAATAAAATTTTTTTCTTTCATAATACTTTATAAAAAAAAAAATTCCCAAAAGGATTTAAATTAAAGTATAATTTCCAACATAACTATATCAAACCACAATTGGAAAAACACTAAAAAAAATCTACTACTGAAGTCTTGTTTATCTTAAATAATGTTCTTCATTATATTTTTAGCACAAGACCGATATAAAGGAGGGTGTCCCCAGTGTAGGGAACAGAATAGAGAGGTGTTAGCGATAGATTCCTAGTGAAAGAACATGATACGAAGAGAGAGTTAGTTCCTATAGTTGAACACGTGTGTTGGGGATAGAAAGTTTGTGTGTGTGTCCTTCGTCGTAACAACGGTGCTTGCTATCTGAATTGTAGTAGACAGCAAGTTCTGTTGTAGGTTGTATAGATAGAGGGAGTGATAGAACAAAGAGACGCGTCCTGCTTCCTCGATGTCTCTAAACTTACTGGTGTTGTCTGCTGTTTGGATGTCTAGACTTAACTGAACTGTTGACGAGGTTCAAACTCCCGGCAAGCGACTGTAGGAAAGCAATGCTACTTCCGTCCGTAAATCTGACTGTGACTTTCAGTTTGTATCAGAAGTGTCATAAACAGTCTGCTACATATTCAAATTGAAGTCACATGACAATAAACAAATGTTTTTTTTGTTTTAATTCAATTTTATTAATTCCAAATATTCAATATATTCTCTTAATTGCAATATTCTTTATTTGATTTGTTTTTAAGAACGAATGGTTCAATGTTATGTGTGGTGGTTCGTGTGTCTGCTGTGTTGAATTGTTGCTATATATTTACGTTAGTAAGTTTTGTGGTATAGTTAGTTGTTCACTGAGGGGGGAAAAGACAAAGTGCTCGTATTGAGGACTGCTGTCCGTTGTGCTTGATGTTTGGGTTTGTTTTTTATTTCATATATATATATATATATATATAAATATATATATTTGATTAATGTTATGATTAATATTTACTTGTTTTTACTTTTTAATTTATTTTTAGTTTGTGTATTATTATTATTGTTATAATTATTAGAGGAAGTTCTAGTGTGAATTGTTGTCCTTATTGTTTATTGTTTATTTATTTGTTAATCATTTGTGTCAATTATTTTAAAGTTATTTAGGAGATATTTATTATCATGCCTACATTTAGACATAAACTCTGATTTTTTTGTTCCAAAAGTTTTTGATCTAGGAAGGTGATTACTGCTAATTTTTTCTGTAGACAGAGTTTGTTCTGTTTAGATATTTTTTGTAGACTAGGGAAATTTTTAGAAAATTTCCATGTTATTTCGGGTGTGGGTTGGTTGTTTTTTTTACAGTTCCCATATGTATTCAGAGAGTTCCAATTTTATGTGCTCATCATATCCCCGGGCTTTTTGTAATCAGTCTTGCCTTTCATCTAGATGAGTTACTGTCACTGAATGCCTATGCATTCTGTGACAGTAACTCATCTAGATGA
>JAUZSX010290617.1:0-14241 GCA_034780655.1 Idiosepius hallami
TATATATATATATTTTTTTTTTTTTTTCTTCTTGTTTAGCAAATAAAAGTCAAATTAGAGAAAGTAAGTCTGTCTTGTTTAACTAAGTATGCCTGAATAATGAACTGTTGTTTAAATATATTATATCTATCTATCTATCTCTTATATAGTTATGGGCAGTGATGGTGGAGCATTGGTAAAAGCTCAGGCACTGGAATCGTAGTATGTGAGTTCAAATACCAGTCAAAACCATTGTATTCACTTTTCGCTGCCTCGGGCAGATAGCTCTCATTAACTCTGGAGAGCATCTCATCTAGGTGTAGGGTAACACCGAATGCAAAAAGACCAGGTAAGAGCAAGTTAAAATGGCCTTGTGCCAAATTCGGGTTGGTGCTCACCAAGTAAATATAATATATAGATTGTTATAAATTGTTATTTATACACACAGGCTTAGAAACATGATAACTTATCTTTTGACACTATTTGTAAAATAATTTTTTTCAAGATAATTCACCCTCACTTTTAGAATACATTTTGGGCAAAGACCAGTCAAATCGTCATGTATCAAAGTTTAAAGTTGTGTGCAAATTGGACATAAATAAATTTTTAGAAATTATGTTCCTCCTTTTTATTGCCACAGGCTCTGAAAATAAATTTCAAAATAATATATCAAAACTGACCAGCAAATAAATTCAAAATTTCATTAGGATCAATTAAAAAAATTTATTTCATGAAACACTTAGTTTTTCATAAAAAATTATTTCTGAATTAAAAGCCAATATTAGTTTTAGTACAACAAATTTTTTTTTTTAAATTTATAAATAAATGCTAGAAACCTTTTCTGAAAATGATCCCCCTTTCTAAATGCTAATGGTAAATTTTTAGTTTTATTTTTAAGAAAAATAAAGTAAAATAGAGTTTAGATAAAATAAAATAGAGTATCTTAGGAAAAAATACATCTATGATATATCGATAATAAATTTAGGCAAATTTTCAAAAATATCATTATTCCAAGTTCCCAATAATATACAATGAATGCTAACAAAATAATATCTTGATCTGATGATCACTGACACAAAAAATTATCACAAATTTCACCCCTAACTTAACTAACCGATCATAGTATAGCAAGAAACTGTCTTACAAATAAAGTTTTATCAGATCAGCTGATTCTGTACAAATGATATGGCACACTTCACAGTCTTGCTTGATTTGCTTTACGGCATATCAACCTTTTTGGGCCATTTAATGCAGCGAACATTCATTTTTTATAAACGTTCTTTTTGTCTACACCTAGTTTTTTTAATTGCACAATGGGCACTATTTAAGCTATATTTGGAGGGAATGTGGGGATTTATAACTTTCTGAAGGGTATTAGTCTAATTATAAGGATTAAGATTTAAACTTGTGTACTATGGTTCCAAAGTCCGTCTGCCTATGCACTAGGCCAACACTCTGCAGTCACTTCTTCCCTTAAGGAAACTAGCCTGCACAATTACTAGCAGAAAAGGTTGCACTTCTGGTGGAATATTGGGTTCACATTGCTGATAAATGCCAAAAAGAATAAAATAGCTGTTTAGTGTTCCTTTTGATTTCAGAAATTTGGTAATTTCTCAGTGATGTGATTGTAGCAAATTAATAGTTGGTTTATACAGACTTAAGCAAAGACACTGAGTCAACGGCCTTTGGTGACTGTCAGTTTTTTGCGTGTGCAAGAATCAGACTGATGACTGTGCAGGGGAGAAACTGACAGTCACCGAAGGCTGTTGACTCCATGTCTACACTTAAGTAATATATACGCTCTATCACTGCTATTGAGCACTCTAACTATAAATTTAAGCAATCTTACTACACAGATTATATATGTGTGTGTGTGTGTGTGTGTGTGTGTGTGTGTGTGTGTGTGTGTGATTGAAAAGGCATGGTATCTAGAATCGTATTACACAAGTTCAAATCCCAGTCAAAATCATTACATTCACCTGCCTTGGGCAGATGGTGGTTGTTAACTTGGGAGAGGAATTCATTTAGGTGAAGGGCAACACTGAATGCCAAAAGCCTAGGTATAGCCTGTAAAAATGGCCTTTTGCCTAACTTGGAAAGATGCTCAACTAAGTAAATATGATATTTTTATGATTGACTCTCACATTGATTTCAATATATAAGTGTCATTGAACTACATAGGCCTGCCATATTTGGTTCGAGACTTATATGGCTATCAGACTGCCACATAAAGATTTGTTTTCAGTAGTGAAGGCTTTCAGGAAATTTTGCCTGTATTTATAGTTAAAGTGGTCAATATCAGTGATAGAGCATGTGTATTAGATTAGCATATACATAGTCAAAAACTTATGGTGACTGTCAGTTTCCTTACCTGTATCCATCAAACTGAATAAAAACTTGCCATTTATGTTCAATTGGGATCTATGTAAGTTAGATTTGAATTAAGTCATAATCAATGTGATTGATCAAGACAAACTGACACAAATCAAATATCTAAATTATATCAAAAGAAGATACTAAATTTCTACTAGAGTTAAAATTCAAACGTATGAAGTGGGAAGGGCAAGAATAAAACTGCTTTGTAAAAGCAGGTACTGCTATTAAGAATAAGATAAAAAATGCTAAAAACTCAAAGGTATATAGCGATATTTAAACTAAAAGATTCAATTGGGGTGCCAGAATAGACTTTTCACTGGGCGTTGGAAACGTGGGAAGACTCTGCAAATGACAGGTGTATGTGGTGGACACAGTGGGTTGAGGGCCTGAGGACATTTTGCACCATACAGTTTCTAACTGTAAAGGCAAGGCAGAGGCTGGGAATCAGACTAGACTTGTTGTCACTCTGATTCCAGTGAAAGCACTGGTTGCCTGGTGTGCAAGTTCCTGGTGATTGATGTGAGATCTCATGATCGTTGCCATGAAAATACTGTAAAAAATAATTTATTTTTTCTTCACTTCTATAAATCAAACACTAAGCTAAGTCAAATTATTGCAGTCAAATATATATATATATATATAATTCAGTAAATCAAATACTTAAAAATATTCTTAGAGGCATATGTTGTTTCTTTTCAAAAGTAGTACTCTTGAAGTGTTCTTTTCATTTCAAAGATAATTATTAGTTTTTTGAGAAAAGGTAAATTCTCCTGCCTATAGGCCCAAAATTTAACCTCAATTGGTAGATTTTTAAGAAGAGGAAAGTCTTGATACTTCTACCTCAAGACATAAACCTCAACTAATAGTTTTTGAGAAGAGGTAAATTCCGATGCTCATAGCACCAGACTTTGACCTCATTTTGGTTAATTCTCTTCTTTTTTCCAATGCAGAGAGCATGCGCAAAAAATGTCACCAAATTCGAACCCTGTTTAAAATTTTGTACTCAATTGACTTGAAAGGTCAAGCCAGGTTAAATCCTGTCAAGCTCTCATAAGTCATAATAAAGTCTGACACCAAGTGCATTTGCAAAGTTTTATTTTTCTAACATTATCAACAATTTCTAAAAATTATTTCAAACCTAATTTTTGTTCTTATTTCTAAATGAGTTTCAGATTACTTTTATAAGAACATTTCGAGTTCAATTCACTATATTGTACAAGGGTGGCTCCAAAATTAACACTACATATTATTTTTTAAAAGTTAAAGAGCTACAAAGATGGCAGTAGCATTAAAACAAGCAACTTTTGTGCTCCAAAATTCATTTTATTGTACAAGGGTAGTTCCAAAATTAATACTACATATTCTTTAAAGTTATTGTTTAAAAGTTAAAGAGCCAGGAAGAAGGGAAATAGTCACATTAAAACAAGCAACTTTTGTGCTCCAGAATTCATTTTTTCTATGTAGTCACCACCATTCACAATGCAATTTTGTCAGTGATGAACAAGGTGGTTTATTTTTGTATTCAGAGCACATTTTGTTACTCACATCTCTATCGCCAGCCTGAAATCAACAAACCCATTTCTCAACTGTGCTTATCAACTGCATTGGCTTTGTAAACATTCAATAGTTGCTGGTGAATACTGGTGGCAACACAGCTTATATGTAGGAAGCTTAATTGATTAAAAATCTTTGATTTAAATTTTGTTTCCATTTTTTTTTTTTTTGTGAGGATTTTTTTAGTTAAAATCAGTGACACATTGAGCCACGGATAACTTCAATGACATGATTACTTTGCAGCTCAAACGAGATCATTTATTATAAAAGATGATCAAGATGTGTCTGAAATACTTAAATATATAAATTTTACCATTCCAAAAATTGAATTCTGAAAACCTAAACAAAATTATTCTACTTTTTGAAATCCAATTTATAAGGAAATATTAACTGATGCAATGTTATTAAAAAAGAGATAATCAAGACTGATTTTCCAGTCTGTAGTTATTTCTGTTTGATGAGAAATTGCAGGGTTGAAGAGTTAATGATAACACTTGTTCTATGAGAAGCAATTCTGTGATATTAATAAGATTTTTTATATTCTTAACACACACAATTTGATGCATTATAGGAAAGTGAATCTTTGTTTTTATAATGGAAATTTGAAACAATCATCAAATAAAGGTCAAGAAACTAAGAAAAAGAGGATTAAAAAATCAAGAAAAAAAATGTTAATTTAAATTTGTTGTTTATGTGCAATGACATATATCTTAGTAATAAGTAGGGCTATAATAATATGCTTTTATTAAAGAATATTCTTGTTATAGCCGAAGTTGTTTGGGTTGTCACAATAATATTCTTTAATTATAGTATATTTTCACAGCCCTAATAATAACTACAGAATTTTTAAAAAATGGTAAAATCACAAAATAATAAAATAACATGCAGAATATTCTTTAATAAAAGAATATTGTTACAGTCCTAATAATAACTACATTTTTTTGTTTATGGTTTTTCCATTAAACTTAATTATTTTAAAATTGATCATGTTTTCTCTTATTTCACTATTTCTTTTAATATAGTTAATTCTAATATTAAATTATATTTAATACTGGTAACTTTTTTAATTTGCTCTCCCTAGTTTACTTCTTTTACAAGCAAAAATTCTAAAACAAGAAATCTAGGTAGAGCATTTTAAAACAGATTTCAGCATTGAACACACTAATGAGAGTTGATATGTTTGTTAAATCAATCAATCAATCAATCAAATATTAAAATTATTGATGAGCTCCTCAATTCAATCAATAAATTGTTTATTTATTTATTAATTATTGTATTTAAGTAGATTGTCAGATCTTTGCAGAACTCAGTGATTTCTGTGATTAGAGTACTATTCCAGTTTGAATTTAGAAGATCAGGAAACCAACTGAAGTAGCCAAAAACTTGATGCTATTTCCCTTAAAACAATTCCTTAAATAAACCATTTGTTTCTTATAACATGTTTTATTTGAAATATTTTTAAATAATAATTTGGGTCAGTTATAAATTAACAAATTCTAAATCAAAGAAAAACAATCGATTCCTTTTTTGTAGCTTCACCTGTTCACATATTCTTCCTAATCCAGAATAAACATGGATTGAGGGTGTTAGGCTTAAAGGTAGTTGAGATTCAAAGAGAGGCTACAACACAGGCAGATATAGAAATAGGCAGAGGCAGAAAGAGGGAGGTATAAGAAGCACCTCCCTACATATCAGCTTGTTTCTCTCATCGTTCACCTGTTCGCTTCTGCTTCTTTAGTTGATAGTCAGCAACAATATGGGAAATAGGGCTTAAAATGTGCAAGGTAGAGGAGTGTCAAGGATTGAGAGTGAAAAGAAGATGGAATGGGAGAAAAAAAAGTTGTCAGGCATCATCATGGTGATCATCATCATCATCAGCAACATGACGATGGTGATATTGCTAGCGTTGGGAGCATCATCATCCCTGGTGTGGAACGATGCTAAAGCTAACGTCACCTGCATTCACAGTGACACAGAATGGCAAATCAGCGACCTCACACCATTGTTTCCCCCTCTTTTCGTTGCCATGGCAACAGAGTGCAGAAGAGGAAAGAGATTTCGAAAGAAGGAAAGTGGATGATATGATAGATGATCATCAATGAAAAGGGAGGGAGAATGAAATAGAAGTGGTGAGGGAAGCAAAAAGAAAACAGCATTTTTTGTTGTTGTTGTTTTTATTCTTATTTTCTTTATTAATATCAATTTTTGGAATTTATTTGCCATCACTCATATATCTATAGCTTTTATCAATTCCCTCTTTATCTTTTTGTTGTCGCTTCAGAGTTAGTTGTACTATGTTCTTTTATCTTTTCTTTTTTTTTGAATACCTAAAATGGAAAAATTAATAAAAGAGATATAATAAACAAAAAAAAATTAAGAAAAAAAAATGGTAAAAAATCTAGACTTAGAGAAACTAAAATAGAATGAATAAATGAGAAAAAATAGTGGAAAATGAAAAATCTCGAAAAGTGATAAGAATCAGATAAAAAAAAAAGAATTAACCATAAAAAATTAAAATAAAAAAAATAAGAATTAACAATAAAAAGTAAAAGAAAAAAAAGAAAAAGAATATTCACATAAAGCACAAATAAGAGAAAAAAAAACAATTGACAATAGAAAATGAAAAAAAGAAATAAGAAAATAATAATAATAATAATAAAAATTCAAATAAAAAACAAAATGATAAAAAAAGTTAACAGGAAAAATAAAAATAAGAAAAAATAACAACAGAAATTAAAATAACGCAAAAATAAGAAAAAAAATCAACAATTAAAACAAAATTTAAAAAATTAACAATTAAAACAAAATAAGAAATAACAATATAAGTAAAAACATAAATAAGAAAAAAAATTAACAATGAATAATAGAATAAAGCTAAATATAAGAAAAAAAGAATTATCAATAGCCATTGAAATTAAAATCTTAAAGCTAAATGCTAATATCAATTTATTTGAATTTTTTGGCCATTTAATTATTTGTCAATTATTCTCATCATTGTTTACACTTGCTCTTTTTATTAAACAATTCATTCTTTCTTTCTTTGTTAATTTTTTTTCTTAGTTTATATATCTATCAGCCTTTCTTCCTCTCTTTGTTTCTGCCTATATCTGCCTGCCCCTCTCTCTCCTTTTTGATAGGTGTATGTATCAATACCTCTGTCTCTCTTTCATTTTATTCTGGTTCAGTTTTCCTTGTTTCCTATTTATCCCTTCCCTATTTTTATTTTATCAAAACAAATTTTACCTTCACTTTTCTGGGTTTTTTTTAAGCTTCTTCTTTTACACAAACACTTTCTTTTTCTTCTTCTTCTTCTTAATATTATTATTATTATTATTAATGATGTTAAAAAGAAATCCACACACATACCTACATGGCTGGAATGATGCAGAGACTGCTGGTGTGCATAAGGAGACTTGTTGTCACTCTGACTCCAGTGAAAGTCATAATTTAATATGTGTGCAAGAATTTAGTAATTGGTGTGAGATATTATTATTACTAATAATAATAATATTAAATTCTTGCACACCTAGTAACTCATGACTCTCACTGGAGTCATAGTGACAACAAGTCTTCTTATGCACACCAGCAGGCTCTGCACCATTCTGGCCATGTAGGTCTTGTGTGTGGGTTTGTTTTTCTTTTCTTTTTTTCTGGGTTTTAGTTTCCATTGTCTTATACTCTCCTGATTATATCTGCAGACACCATGTGTGAAGTTATTTTGAATTCTCCCACTGGTCACATGCAAGACTTGCATGCTGTTCATGACCGGTGGTTTTAACTGGAGTCAGAGTGACAACAAGTCTCCTTGTAATGCTCAAGCAGAATCCACTTTATCTCAGTCAAAGACTACATGGTGCCACTTCTCCCCAGATTTTTACCCTACTATATCTAGCTTTTGTACAGGCAAATCGTATTGGAGACACCGGTTCCCACTAGATCACTGAAGTTAAACAACATAGGGCCTGTTCAGTACTAATATGGGTGACCACTTAGGAATATCAGGTACTGATCCTGCAGGTTGGAGTTTAGAATAGGACTAACAACCCAATTCTGTAAAAGAGAGAATGTTACAGAAACCGCAATGATGGTTCCTTAGTGGAATCAAGAGGCTTAAACAACAAAACATATCCAGTTTTTATATCCCAAATCAGCAGAATCTACATTCTGCCAACACCCGGTGATACCTTCCGAAGGCAGAGAGACAATAAATCTTTTCTAGCACTTCAGTATCCCTTACAGTTGATGACTACATGCTCCATTTCTCAATTATTATTTTTCCTGTTTTCTCTCCATTTTGTTGGGTTCAGGTTTGATGACCTAATACTTACCTGGTCATGTCAGCAGTACTCATGAGTGCAGTATCTGTAGGAGGTGTATTTTTCCCTTGATACCAATTTCTTGTAGGCTTCTTTCAAGGTCTTTTTGGTTGGCTCCTTTAATAATTGGTATCACTATTTTTCATATTCCACATTTTCTTTAGATCCTTGGCAAGCTTTTAGTATCTGCTAAGTTCAACTAATTAGAATACAATTATTATCTTTTATAATATAAAAATCAGATTTTTGTGCTTGTAGTGAAACCCTACAACTTTTCAGAAAATGAAACCTACACCCTGTTTATATGTAACGCTCTGCAGAAGATGAAATCCCATTAGTTATTATTTTAAAAATGATTCAGACGATTAAAATTTGCATATTTAGAGTACTGCCTTTCTCTATATAATAGGCTTCCTTAACCACTTAAGAGAAAACCTTTAAAAGTTAATTTTAGTAGAGAGAAACATTTTAAATTTATTCAGTATAAAAAAGCATTATAAATGAATTTAGTGTAAAAGGAATTAAAATGAATTTAGTTTAAAAAAAGCATTAACTGCTTTCCTATATAATTGGCTTCCTTAATCACTTTAATTGCAAATCCTCAGTGTCCTGGCAAATACTTCGAGTTATTATAATTATTGTTATTATTATTATTATTATTGTAATATATTCTTTTTATGATTATAATTTTTTTATACTTGTTTTTATGAGAATTTCTTTCATTTCCTCTCTAATAATTTTACTTTTTCTTTTCTTTTTCTTCTTCTTATTATTATTGTAATTATTATTCACATTTTTCTTATTTTTCTCTACTATCTACATTCAGATATTTTTAAATTGTTATTATATTTTCTCTTCTTTATTGTCATCTTTGGATGCCCACTACTAGTTGATTTTTGCCATTATTTTCATTCTTTATATTTCTTATTTTTAATTTAAATCTTTCAGTCATGTATTTACAAAGTAGTAGGAAATTTATATTCTTTTTATTATTCACTCAACACAACTCAACACAATTCATTTCAACCACTTTTGATATTTATTTATCTAATTTAAAATTCCTTACCTGAAATTGTGTGTGCGAAAGAGAGATAGATAAAGAGAGAGAAAGTGTGTGTGCTATGCAACAAACTAGATTGTTCTTTGCTTTATTTTTTCTCTTTTAAGTTATAGCATTTCCCTCGTTGCTTACTTCTAGAAATATCTCTTTATCCTCAATTGTATTTGTTACATTTGTTCTATCAACCATTCATTTTTAATTCCAGAATACTTTAATTTAAAAAAATCCGTCTAAAAATAATTCTTTTTTCCAGTTACATTCTCTCTATTTTGCTTATGTTCTATAACTGTAAATGCTTTCACATATTTTCAACTAAGTAAGCCAGTCATTGAAACCTGTTTTATGATTGAAGTTTATGTAAAAAAAACTTACAAATTTAAATCTCAAATTATTATTTTAATATTAAATCTTTTAATCTTTGCAATAAACATACTGCATGTTTTTTTGTATTTTTGTTTCTATTGTTGTTTTTACAGCATATCAATCTTTTTTGGTCGTTTAATGCTAAGTACAATCATTTTTTGATAAACTTTTTTTTTTTTCCATATGTAGTTTTTTTTTTAAATAACACAATACACACTATCCCTACCCAGTGGTTCCCAAACTTTTATATACTGAGGCCCAGTAAATGGGTTCTAACTTACATGAAAGCCGAGTGGTAGATTGAGTGGGTAAGAGCAAAGTGAGCAGACTGGTAATGGCTGGGGATCTGGGGCCTGTTTAAGGGCCTCAGAAAATTTTGTAGGGAAACACTTAAGTGCATTTTAGTGTATTTTATAAGCATATTTATGGCTTGATATTGGTAATATTTTTAATGAAAATATTTAAGAACAATGCATTTTGTCAACAAATTTATCAACTTTTATTGTGACTATATTCCCAGCAGACCGTCAAGAAAACCCTCACAGACCCGCGTTGGTCTGTGGACCACAGTTTGGGGACCACTGATCTAACCTATAGTTGAAAGGTATTTGAGGATTCATACCTTTTGTGGTATGAGTCCAAAGTAAACATAAATCTAACAACTAGGATTAGAACTCGTGTATCAGAATATCGAAATCTGACTGGCTATCTACTGTCCAAAGCAGATCTCAGCCTTCTGAATACAGTAACTGACTGTAACTGTATTGGCATACTGACCTCTTACAGGCTTAGCTAGCTCATCCAATGAACACCCACTATTCAGTACAGTATATATTACTACCATTTATCTATCTTATCATGGTTAAAGAGACCAAACATCAGTATTTTTTGCAAATTTAATAAAAAAATCCACATACATCCTAAAATTAATCTATTAATAACTATCATAGCTAAAAGTGAATATTGGTTTATTTTTAAAAATACAGAGTTACATTCAACTATAAGACACAAGGGTTAGGGTCTAATTGCCTCTAAAAGTTTTAGATGTATAGAATCATTAAAAAAAGGAACAATTACTATTTTCTTTTTAAACAAAAGAAACAATTATAATTAAAATTGAAGTAGTATTATTATTATTCTTGGCGGTCACTTGTGGTTGAGTATGACTGTCCCTCGTCTTGGTTCTGTGGACCCCTTTCGGGAGGACGCCTGTGCGTGATGTCTTTTAACATGGGGAGACTGATGCCCCTGCAGTCACCAAACGGTTCCTATGGCATGGAGAGAACCACGGCGACTGGAGGGCATCCTCTGTTGCAGCCTTCATCCACCTTCAGTGCCGTTGTGTCATCATAGACATGATCCGCCACATCCGCCGTTGAGGTCTTGCTTTATTTAACTCATAGCTGGAGGGAAGATAGGGCTTCATACCTTTTCCAAGGGCATTAGTCAACATGTGAATGTAGACAGAACAACTTGGATTCAAACCCGGGTAGTACAGTTCCGAAGTCCGATTATCTATCCACTGGACCACGTCGACTGGTCAATTATTATTATTTATACCCACACCTTTAATATACACATATATCTATATAATATATATGTGTATGTATAAATATAATATAATAAATATTTTATTTATTTATTTATATAAATACTATATATATATGTATATATATATATGATAGAAAATTATTAGAAAAAACAAAAAACAAGAATGTATATTAGTGCCAACGTGTTTCGGATTTTGTCCTTCAGGGAACCTTTTATTAATGTTACTTTTGCTATTCCTACCCTGTCCATCAAGTTCAATTAGGGACAAGGTATCGTCGATGTTATAATAGCAAATAAGTTGTTTTTTTTTTTTTTATTAAAAAAGAAAATTTCAAAGATATAAAATTTGCATTTTTATAAACGGATGTTAGGTGCCCTGAAGAAGGACAAAATCCGAAACGCGTTGGCACTAATATACATTCTTGTTTTTTATTTTTTCTAATAATTTTTTATCATATATTGTCGGAATTTATTTTCCTATTTTTCTATCATATATATATATATATATATATGTGAGTGTGTGGCTAAATAAGAGGATATATTATAAAATCCTGGTCTTTGTTTAATATACCCCCTCAGCCAAACTTATTTTTAAAATTATAATAAATATTTGCATGCGTTTTATTTTGTATATGTGTTTATGTGTAAGTTTGTACATTATTTTTAGAATTTGTTTAAACTGATATCATGATTGTGCAATTATGAAAAACAATTTATTATTTTGCATAAAGTAAATCAGTTGTTTTTTAGAATGTTGTTTTTGTAAAAAACTTCTTTAGCTTATATTTTTGTTTTGTTGGATATGTAAATAATACTTTCTTTAGATATCTTAGTAAATATTCAAAATTAGTTATTTTCTAGATATTTCTAAAATATGTGCAATGTGTAACCTAAAGCCAACATAGAACAATCCTTAAAATCAATACAATTTGGTATGTTTTATCTAAAGAAAAACACACACATACACACGCGCACACACACACACACACACACACACACATATATAATAAAAAAAACTTTTTATTAAAAGGCTTAAATGATGCGTTATAAGGTTTTTTATTTGGTATGTAATTTATTAATATATATATATATATATATATATATATATAATTCATATATTTGTATATTGATTTCTTTTTTAAATCTATTTCTTTATCTTATTCAGGTAGAGATTTAATATATAATATTATTATATACACCCATTGATATATCAATGTGAACAAACAGATAGACAGATAGCTACATAGATATATAGATATTTATAACATATATGCATATAGATAAATTTTAACATTGGTACAAAAAGGAAAGAAAAATTAGTGAGTTTTCATTCTAATTTTGTTTATTATTTATTACTTATTATTTGTTTAAAATATCAACAAATCAAAAATACAAATATTTTATTAGAAGTTTTAAATAAAGTACATTAATTTTAATTTTATCAACTTGGCTTTTTTTGTAAGCAATATTTTTATTCTTTTATAATATCTATATCACTTTTTCCATTTTTAAATTTTGTATCAGAACTCCAAACATATACAGACCTAGGCAATTAATTTTTATGCAAAACTCTATTTTCATAATGACAAAAAAAGACATTTCTCTGTGGATGATTTTTGAAAGAAAATGTCTTTTGTTTTCTGAATCTATTTTATCTAAAGCTTCTTTCTTATTCTGCTAAGTCGTTTCTCGTAGAAATGAGTGAATTGACAAAGAACAAAATTTTTATTTTCACCTTTAAATCTTCTATGTTTCTATTCATGAACAGTATTTCATTCCCCTCATTTCTTATTCTACCTGCTTCAACAGTGTATCTCATAGTTATGTTCCTTACATACCCACTTATGCACACACATTTGCACCTACACACACAACACCCTCTTTTTCATTCTTTCTGTGTCCTTCTCTAAAAGACAAAGACAGCTACAAAATAATACATAAATAATTTAATATTTATTCACTTTGTCATAAAGTCTCTATTTCCCATTTCACATCTCAATTTTTACAAGTTCAACAATTTAGTTTTTTGTTTTCAAATATATTTTTATTTATTTATTTTTTATTATTTTAAAAAGATATAATTTTAAATATTTTTTAATGAAGTTTTTTTAAATATTTTTTTTCAAAAAAATTTGTTTTTAATATATTAAAAAGAATAGTATTTCTTTATTACCTGACCAACAGCTCTCTTTCCTCTCAATGTAGAATTTTTCAGGGTTTTTTCTTTTCAATACTTACAATTGTTCTAGCTATTATTTCTCAATTTTAGATCTATGATCATACATGCACACACACACACTTTCTGGCTTGCAAACCTAGTAGCAGCGGAAGAATCAACAGCGGAAGAATCAGCATCTGCAATTAAGCCAAACATAGACTATTGAGAATACCTGTTCGTGCTGAAACAATAATGATATTTACATATGCAGATTCTAATACACTAATATAGATAAAAATACAAACGACTGACAGCATTTGGCATACTTCTATGCACATACAATTTAACTTATACAAATTTACAAAGATTAAACCTCTATGGACATATATTTAGTATATTTAAATAGAATGTCATTATTCAAACACATTTTATTAAAAATAATCTTTTATTTTCAAATGTTCTTGTTTTTAAATACAATTTTAGTCCCAAGTCCTTTAAATTTAGTATATTTAGGCAGAATGTCATTATTGAAACCTGTTTTAAAAAGAATTTTAATTTCTATTTTTGATATTTTCTTTTCAGATTTACTTGTTTTTGAGTCCTGGCGTCAAGTTATTTTATGTAAGATAGATAGATAGATAGATAGATAGATACATACATACATACATACATACATCTGGATAGAGATATGCAGATATATAGATGTGCATATAGACATGTAGATATATAGATATGTAGATGTGGATATAGATATGAAGAAACATAAATGTGGATGTAGTTATATAGATACATAAATGTGGATGTAGTTATGTAGATACATAAATGTGGATGTAGTTATGTAGATACATAAATGTGGATATAGATATGCTGATACATAGATGTGG
>JAUZSX010290628.1:0-14240 GCA_034780655.1 Idiosepius hallami
TATAAAGCCCGGGTAAGAGCACGTAAAAAATGGCCTTGTGCCAAACTTGGGGGTGCTCACCAAGTAAATATCATATACAGGAGATCATTTTCAAGAAATGAAAATACCATCATTGTTTTTGAATGGCATTTTTTAATTAATATGAATAATTTTTTTCCATCACTTTTTATTGGATTATTAAATTGTTTCTATGATGTGACTGTTATTGTTTCTGTTTTGTGATGATCATAGTGCTATTAATATTGTTATTCATATTGTTGGTAGCCTTAGTAGAATTGATAATCTTGCTAGTGCTGGTAGCAGTGATGTTACACGTAATAATGGTGGTCGTCTTTCTAGCCTTGTTATTATTAGTCATGATTTTATGGTAGATAATTTTTTTGTCCCTTTCTTGTTTATTATTTCTTTTACATTTGTTGAGGTGTTGATATTTCAAGCTGTCCCTAAAGTCTGATAAAACAATTCTAAATATTGACCAGAAGAAGAAGAAATCTTGTTCAAAATATTTTGTATGATCTCAAAAGTTTGTTTTCGCTTTTAACAATCTCCCTCAAGATGTTGGGAACAAAATAAAAAGAATACAAGAGAAAATCATGTGAAAAGAAAAGCAACGAATGAAAAACAGTTGAATTACCTGACGGATTGAATGAGAAATTGAATGAATGAAAAACAAATGAAAGAAAAACAATTGTGGTAGAAAAAGCAAAACGTAAAAAAAAAGCAGAAGACGGAATTGCGTTGAGGAAATATGAGAAAGTAGTAGTAGTAGTATTAGAAAAAGAATATGAAGAAGAATCGGAATAAAAAAGAAGAAAAAAAAACGGAAAAGAATAGCAAAACAAAAAACAAGAAAAATAAAAGCAAAAATAGAAAAATAAAAAAAAATCAGTGAGAAAAACAAACAAATAAATATTTGTATTTAGATTTTTTTTCTATAGACTAAACAAGTTTCAAAATGGAGGACTTCTACGCGGAAATAGAATATAAGGTTCCCTCTGGAAACTTAGATAGACGTTTAGATTGTTAGAAAGGAAGAAGAAAAAAGAAGAAGAAGAAGAAGAAGAAGAAGAAAAAGAAGAAGAAGAAAAAGAAGAAGAAAAAGAAGAAGAAGAAAAAGGAGAAGAAAAAGAAGAAGAAGAAAAAGGAGAAGAAAAAAGAACAAGCTGATAAAGAAGAAGAAGAAAAAGAAGAAGAAGAAAAAGAAGAAGAAAAAAAAGAAGAAAAAGAAGAAGGAAAAGAAGACGAAAAAGAAGAAGAAAAGAAGAATAAGAAAAATATGAAGAAGAAGAAGAAAAAGAAGACGAAAAAGAAGAAGAAAAAAGAAGAGGAAAAAAGAAGAAAAAAGAAGAAGAAAGAAGAAGAAAAAGAAGAAGAAAAAGAAGAAGAAAAAGAAGAAGAAAGAAGAAGAAGAAAGAAGAAGAAAAAGAAGAAGAAAAAGAAGAAGAAAAAGAAGAAGAAAAAAGAAGAAGAAAAAGAAGAAGAAAAAGAAGAAAGAAGAAGAAGAAGAAGAAGAAATATTAAGCTCTTAGCAGAAGGAAACTAAAAAAATCTTTCTAAACAATAAGAAAGTTTTCAAAGAATTTTTCCTGAAGTTAAAAAGAATAAAATAATTGTTCGTCCCGATGGGATCAAGATATTCTGTTCTCATTAGTGAAGATAAGTGATATAGTTTGTGGATAAAAGGTCATTAAGGATGTATTATCTTGGGGCAAAGCATCGACTTTAGGAAAATATATCTTGCTAACGCTGAGCAGAAATATTTTTTCAATACTGAAGACAAAATGGGTTTTTAGACACATTTTCTTTATTTGATTTTTATAGTTAAAATACTAGCGTACAAACACATTATAGAATTGTTAGAGAGTGCTGTCCTCTGAGCATAGGGTAGGTTCGGATAATACGGGGTTGAAGGATGGCATAGCAGCAAGTGTTTTATGCACAGATTAAGTTTACAGACTGCTCCGATATGCTCCCCTCAGACTCTTATACAGAAAAGACGGGGAACTTTCACCATTATTGTGGCAAGGGCGTAACTGTCAATTCTACATTAAATAGTCGACATGGCTCGGTGGATAGACAGTCGGACTTCGGAACCGTACTACGCGGGTTCGAATCCAAGTTGTTCCGTCTACGTTAACATGTCGACTAATATCGTTGAGAAAGGTATGAAGCCCCATCTTCCCTCCAGCTATGGGTTAAATAGTGCAAGATCTCAACGACGGATGTGGTGGATGATATCTAGAATGACACAATTGCACTGAAGGCGGTTGAAGGCTGCAACAGAGGATCGCCTCCAGTCGTCGTGGTTATCCATGCCATTGGATCAATGCCAAGGGTCCGTGTGGTGACTGCAGGTGCACCCTGACCCTCCACGTTAAACAGACATCACGCACAGGCGTCCTCCCGAAAGGTCAGTCATACTTGACCACGTGTGACCGCCGATGATGACTGGTACTGGTTTTACTGACTTTTCATCACTTGATGTTTCATCACTTGACTATTAATCACGAAAATATAATCAGATTTTTAATCACGTAGGTTTTTCACCACGTGAACACTTAATCACCCCAACATCGAGAACTTTAGTCACCTCAATGAAAAAATTACATTTATTTATGTAATTATTATGTTTTGATTACGTTTAATTTTGAGGACTTTTGACAATTTTGGTATTATTCGCAAAATAATCATCATAGGATTCCAAAAAATGGACAAATAATGTGGTGAAAAAACATTTTTTTTTAGAAAATATTTAGTATAACATCGTTCAAAAACTGTCAGAAATCCACAAGTGATAAAAATTCTCTGAGTGGTTAAGCGTCCAAAACCATGTGATAATAAGTCTAGTGATTCATATTCAGTGATTAATAGTCGGGTGATGAAGCGTCGAGTGATGGAAAGTCCATACACCTCTATTAGTACTGCCATGTTAATTACTGATGCGTAAGAAACAAAAAACAACTGAACTGAAAATTTTAACACCAACAGTCAACACTAACACTTAGTTGTTATGTTCGCCAACAACACTCACCTTCACATTTCACATATTGTTTATTAAGGGTATTCGGGTCTGTTTTGAAAGAATAACGCATATAAAAATGTCGTTGACAAGTTTTCATGGTATTAAAACTTTTAATATTCACTTTTACTATCGTTTTCAATGGTGGTCGGGTCGCCATTTTTATTGTTTTTTTGGACTAACCTTAAACTTAATCTCAACCCTAACCCTAACTTCAAACCTAAGCAGACCCGAATACCCTAAAAATCAACATTTGAAAGGTGCGTGTTAAGTTGGAAAAGTTGATATTAAACTACATTTCGCCAATTTTCAATTATTGCAGCTTGCTATTTATACAACTACTATTGTTGTTATGGTTATTATTTTTTAATTAGTAGTATTATTAACAACAGTTTTATTTTCCTATTCGCTATAAAAAAAATTTTAGGAACAACTTTATAACTTTATAAGAAAAAACCGCTCCTGGTATTTAGTTTTTTTCACATACCCCTCCTCTCATTCATTATGGCTTAGTGTTGTTGTATAAGTAGCAGCAAGCAGGTTTCTTTGTTTAAGGAAGGGCTTTTAGGGTTGGATTTAAAAAAACATTTACTTTTTGTAAACGACTTGCAGTTTGCATAAGTTTGTAAAACAAGTAAACAAAGAAAGGAACCTCGTACTTCTACAATACGTCATCCCTTCTAATACAATTTTTGATTAGCTTTTGAAAATCAAATAGCGTTTCTTAACCCTTTAAAACCTAAGAAACCGATATATCGGCCCTGGCAACCTAAGGCAAAAGAAGATCCACACACACTGATATATAGGCCTTAACGTTTGGACCCTGACTTAGCAAAATTACTAACGAGTCACTCAGAGTCGTTCTATTAAAGAAACATATTAAGATCAAAATGTATGTGTGTCTTTATTTTGCTTTAATTTACTAAGGCCGATATATCGACCCTTTAGGGTTAAAAGGGTTAAAGTTACTTTTAAAATGAAATAAAATAAAGTAAAATAAAACGAATAAAAATTATTTCCTTGTTTCCATTCATTTTCTTAATTTTTTTAAATTAAAGAAATGAAAAATTTTAATGGAAACACGGAAAATTTTTTTATTAAATTTAAACCTGTGCTGTTCGCTATTCTATTTCCAACACACACGCTCATATAAGAATTAAAAATCACACAAAAATTTATTTGAGCGCGCAATTTGCCGCGCCTAAACATTCCAACCCCTTTTAGGTCAAAATCTAGAACAAACTCCCAGTTCTTGGAGATAGTACTCAAAAAGTGCGGACGTAGTAGTAAGCATACCACGTGACATATTTCTTGATTTAAGAACCAATCAGCGCTCGACTATAAACTTATTTTTGGGCACAGTCTGGACCCTCTCAAATTCTAAAGACAATCAAACTTTCCTTCACTAGAGGAACCGGTCATAGTACCTACATACGCACGGACACTCTGACAGAGAATTCAGCAACAGTCAACACCCACAACAAGTTATCCATGCTACGCTTCAAAGAACACTGCTTGCTTGACCTTCTCTTTCTCTCTCGCCTGCCACATATTGTCCTTAATCTTCCTCTCACATTCCTTCTCCTTTTCTTTCTTCCTATCGTCCTTTTTCTACGAACTACTACTTCTGTGTAAAAGTTTTCTCTTAAAAAAAAAATAAACAAAAGTTTATTTGATAAAGAGTTGTAGTTTATTTATTTATTTATTTAGATTTGTGTTCGAGGGCATCTTTTAATCCCCCACAAACCAAACAATTAAACAAATAAACATATTCACAAACAGGGTCAGCGAGGAGCATTCATTGGTAAAAGCTCAGGCTCTAGTTCAAATCCCACTCAAAACCATCACTGCATTTACATTTAGCTGCCTCGAGTAGATGGGGCTCATTAACTTGGGATAGCAGCTCATCTAGATGAAGGTAACACTGAATGCAAAAACCCCGGATAAAAGCAAGAGCACGTAAAATGGCCTTGTGCCAAACTTCGGTTGGTGTTGTGTTCGTTGTTCGCCAAGTAAATATGATATTCACAACAACACAACATTAAAAAAAAACACTTTACATCATGTAATTCTTATGGAATTAAATACATTTTCTTTTTCTTGTTCTGCCAGTGATTGCACGTTCGCTGCTATTGTGTGTTCTGTGGGTGCACTCACTAGCACCACCAACCACACCAGCAGCACCACACACCACGTCGTGTCGTCACGTGTAGAAATTTGTGAATTTTTAATGATTTTGTAAAAAAAAATTTTAACTTTGAAATAAATCAAAATATTTCAATTTCAATGACCAATTATATTGCATTACTTAATTCTAACTTTTTTTTAAATCAATTTTCCTTTATTAAATCTAATCAATTAATTAACTAATTAAATGTACTTACTTATTAAAATAACTTCCTATTTTTAAAAAAAATTCCGAATTTTTCTATCTAAAACAATTTCAATAGCCAATCAAATTGCACTATGTTTGTTCCACGCTGGACAATTACTCGTTTCAGATGATAAAATTTTTATCTTATTTTATTTTGAAAACCTTTGTTTGTTTGTTTGTTTGTTTGTTTGTTTGTTTGTTTGTTTGTTTGTATGTGTGTGTGTGTGTGTGTGTGTGTGTGTGTGTGTGTGTGTGTGTGGAGTCTGCCAGTCTATCTGTTTTTGTCTGTCTGCGTGCGCTTTTGCTCTATTCATTATTTTTTATTTGTAATAAATACATTTCTTAGGTTCGATTTAACAAAATTAAGATCTACCCCCACTCACTAGAAGAACAATATAAAATATATTAAATTATGAATCCAACGTTAGCATTAAATTGTTTTTTGGGGTTTTTTTTGTTGTTGTTGTTTTTGTTTTTTTTTGTTTTTGTTTTTCATGATGAAATAAAGAAAATAGAAAGAAAATTAAAATTGTTGAACGATTTGTTGAGTCGTTGAAATAAATCGAAGTGCGACTACTACGAGTGCGTAAAATGCTATTGTATTTGTTTGAAACTAAATAAATCATGAATGAAAAATCGCTCGTGAAACTGGACCCGGAAGTGACGTTTAGTGACGTCGGCTGTTCGATTGGTGTAACCCGCTCGCTGTGGGTAAGCAGCCACACGGTCGAATCGGTTGGTGGGTCGATATGTCAGTCGGCTTAAACACACCACACCACCACCACCACTAATACAGGCAAGTACACGGAACAAAAAAACAACAGAATCATTTAATATTGGTAGATTCAGTTCCATGCGAAAACTCTATTCATCCACAAGAAAACCAGAGATAGATTCAGTCTCGACAAACACGACACACACCAAAACAACAATCACGCATCATCTTTTACTTATTTGATTAGTGTGTTTTTTGCTCTACTCTGAAAATTTTTCTTGTTGGTGAGTAAGTCTTAATTATTTGAAAATAAATCTGTTTTCTTCTTTCTTTCGTTTACTAATTGGGGATTAAAATGTTTTGTTATCACTCACACTACTGTCTGTGGTGTTGAATTAAGTTTCTTTAAAGAGCGTTAAATTTCGAGATGCGAATTAATTCACTTGAAAAAATTAAATTAAATAAACCTAGTTTTTTACCATTGTTTAAACATGCTAACTCTCCCAAACGTCTTCCTTCAGCAAACAAAGAGATGTCTAAAATATTTTTTTTATAGTAAAGTATTTATAAAATAAAATCATGATGCTTCGTGTTTATTTAAAAAAACATTATGACTTTTGGGTGGGGTTATTGCAAAATTTCATGAATTAAAAAAAATATTTTAATTAACTTTTTTTTTCTGCAACCCAAACAAAAGGAAACTGGGTTTTCTGTGAAAACGTAAATGTTTTTTTCGGATTCGGTTCCGGGTGGGAGTTCGATTGGATTGGGAGATGATAAGAACATTTTTTTTAATCTTGTAGTAAACACTTTTAGTTGTTTTAATGATTTTGTGTATGTTTATCAAAATCCGCGTGGGAAAAGAGGCTACGCTGAAGGAAAATATAGACTTCTTACCATTTCTTTCTACACAGATTTACAGTTAAATTTCATTTGTTGGTACTTATAGAGTCCCGTGTCCGTGGGACCAAAATCAAAATCACACGCTACAGACTGCAACTGCACATATTACGCAACGCACACAATTATAAAATTTAACTGAAGAGTTGGTTGGTGGGCCATTTTAAAAAATAATCATCATAATAAAATAATAAAATTAAGGTTTTTTTTCTTTTAAATAAATGTTAATAAATATAGTTTTACAATAAAAACAATTATTTCGAACAATATTTAAAAAAAAAAAAAACACAAAGAATTTTTTTAAAATTACAGTTAAATTTTAACCATTTCCAATTTAAATGGTCAAAAAATGTTTTATCATGATTATTTATTTATTTTTATGTACTTTTTGTTTTTTTAGTTTTGAATCACTTATCAAATTTTTATTTATTCATTTATTTTTATCAGTGCCGACTACTACTGCCTCCGCTATTGTTATAAATACGCCCAAAATGTGGTAAATGTTTACTTTCGGTCCGGCGCGGCGCGGTCCGCCGGTCCGGTTTTACACCAAAAAGATTTTGTTTTTTTAATTTTGTTGTGCTTGGTGTGGTATGGGTGTGGTGGTGGGTGCTGCTGTGCCTGTGCTGTAAAGGAATCAACCCTAAACATCCTAAACCCTAAAACGACTGTGCGTTTTTGTGTTATGTTCCCTAACATTTGAGGATGCGAGTGCCGTCAAACCGGTATGTCCGTCCGTCGGTCCGAAAGTAAAATAAAACCAAAAATGTTTTGTTTTATTTCTGTTTTTTTTTTTGTTGTTTGTTTGTTTTTTTAACACGTAATAAAAAATTTTTAATATAAAACAACTAAAAAGGCATTTTAAGTTAAGTAAAACAGTAAAATTGATAGATAAAGAACTTTGTGAGTAAAAGGTGTTTATTTTAAGTTGCATCATCAACCATTGCAATTGCATTAATGATTAATCATTGCAATTACAATAATCATCCATTGGAGATTATTCTATTGACTTTAAACTAAAAATCTATTGAAGTGTAACTTCTTTTCTACATGGGTAATTCGAGAAAGAAAGAAAGAGTCGGCCTTCTAGTGTTATGATGATGATGATGTGACGTGTCTGGTATTTGTTTTGCTTCTAGTTGAGTTGTTAAGGTTGTTTTGTGATGATATTGTTGTTTGTTTAATTCATTAAACACGTGGTTTGTTCACAACGAGAAGGAAAGGAAGGAAGGAAGGACTTAGTTTTCATTTCTCCAAATAAAATTTAAAAAATATTCAAAATCCTTCCATTTAATCATTTTTTTGTCATCTATTTCTTTGATTTAAAAAAAAGTCAGAAGATTATTTATTAACACTAATAAAATTACGATAAATTAAGAGATGATGAAGGCAGGCGTCTGCTGTAGTGCTGTTGTGACTGGGACTGTTCTGTTTGTTGTGGTATTAGTGTTAGTAACATTTTTCAGTGAAAAAGTGAAATTAAACACTTTGTTTTTTCGCCAATCAACAGTCAACACTCGCTTTTCAAAGGGATATTCGGGTCTGTTTTGAACAAATATTACATTTAAAATTGTCACAGGCAAATAATTCTCATAGTATTAAGACTTCTAATAATATCAACTTTCCCTAGTGGTTATTGTTGGTTATTGTCAATGGTGGCTGCTGGCTGCTATTTTATTGTTTGTTTTGAGTAACCGTAATCTTAACTCTAACCCTAGTCTCAATCCTAACCCGAACATCAACGACAACAAAGGCCTAAGCAGACCCGGCTATGTGACATTGTGACAAGGCTATGTGACATTCTGACAAGGCTATGTGACATTCTGACAAGGCTATGTGACATTGTGACAAGGCTATGTGACATTGTGACAAGGCTATGTGACATTGTGACAAGGCTATGTGACATTGTGATAAGGCTATGTGACATTCTGACAAGGCTATGTGACATCGTGACAAGGCTATGTGACATTGTGACAAGGCTATGTGACATCGTGACAAGGCTATGTGACATTGTGACAAGGCTATGTGACAAATGCCTAAAACTAATCCCAAGATGCAATTTGTTGATAAAGTTTTATTCTTTATTTATCTTATTGTCCTCTTGGTTAGGGTTAAGGTTAGGTTGATGCTTTTTGGAGTCAATTATGGAAAATAACAAACCTTTTTCTTTTGGAAGATAATGACCTTTGAACTTTTTGTTTTGGAAGGCAAAACTCAATCATTAGTTAATCTTCCTTTCTTTATTTCTCTCTCTCTCTATCTCTCCTTCTCTTCCTTTCTCTCTCTCTCTCTCTCTCTCTTTCCTTCCCTTCCCTTTCTCTCTCTCTCTCTCTCTCTGTCTCTCTCTCTCTCTTTCCTTCGCTTCCTTTCTCTTTCTTTCCTTCGCTTCCTTTCTCTCTCTTTCCTTCCCTTCCTTTCCCTCTCTCTCTCTATCTCTCTCTATCTCTCTCTCTCTTTCCTTCCCTTTCTTTCTCTCTCTTTCCTTCGCTTCCTTTCTCTCTCTTTCCTTGCTTCCTTTCTCTCTCTCACACACTCTCTTCCCCCTTCTCTCTCACTTTCCTTCCCTTATATGTCTGTTGTTTTTACCCTTGAAAGGCAAGACTGTCTGAACATACAAGATAAGTTTAATCTCCTTAAATTATACCAAACATTCAAGCTTGTAAATATCACTTTGCCAATTTAAACAAAGTCTAATTTTTCAAACAGTTTTTCATTTGAAAAGAATTTGCAATTGAAATGCTAGCCTCAATCTAGTAGCAACAGTTTTTGGTGCCTGGGGTGGTCATAAGATTTGTGCCTCCTTGCCCACTGATAATCCATTAAGGCGCAAAATTCCAAAAAGCCCTAAAAATATTTATTAAACTACAATCAAGGATCAAATCATATTAAACTTAAAATATTTATTTTTATTGGACTGATGATTCAGTTGAAAAAAATTCTTTTAAAAACAGTATCACTACCATCACAGTCAGTCAGACTTGGACTATAACTAGTTGGGGCTTCAGTATTCCATTTTAGCGCCCAACTGGCATGCGCAGGTTATTATTGGTGCAGTATCTGTTGCGCATTAGATAGACACCCTCTGAACCTCCAATGCTCACATCCAGTGGAGCAAATCTGGCAGCAGAGGAGGCCACAGAGCTTTTGAAATCAGTGTTTCCCTTCACCTAGATGAGCTACCCTACCGAGTTTACAAGCCCTATCTGCCAGAGACAGCTAAAGTGAATGCAATGGTTTTGACTGGGATTTGAACTCGCGTAATATGATTTCAGAGCCAAAGCTCTTACCAATGCTCCACCGTCACTGACAAAAAATAAAACAAGCAACAAACTTAGAAACTATTTTTGGTTAAATAATTTCTGATTTTTTGTGAGCTTTTTACTCACTAACTTTTAAATGCCACCCCCTGACATGTACTGCCCAGGTGGGGGGGAACCACCCTCTCCGCCCCTCTCTTGCTACGTTACTGGTTAGCATCACTGCTTAACCTGGATTTAAAACCAATATCATAGTAACTCACTTGTTGATTCACAAATACCCAAAGCCCCTATGAACCAGCATTATTTTAAGCAATGGCTATACATTAACACCCCAACATACAAACTTTCCGGTGTTTTTTCAGACTGTGCCGTCAATCTATTAGAAAGGGGGGGGCATTAATCCACTGGGGCTATATTTGCAGTTACACCATCTATAATTAGTTAATTATTCTCACTTTTAATTACAAGTGCATAAAGTTATGTTTACTATGAATACGATATCATAAAATCTTTTATTTTTATAATAATTAGTTCTAAAAATGAACAAAAATATATAGATTAAAAGTGAAAGTAATTAACTAATTCTAGACGGTGTAACTGCACATGTAACCCCGGCGGATTAATGCCCCCTTTCTGATAGCCTGAAAAACCACCAACTTTCTAGTATATGACATGAAATTACTGACTGTTCACCCAATAGAAAATCCAACATGCAAAGTTGAAATTTTACGCTTATTCCACTATGTAACAGCAAATCTTGATGGAAACGAAATTTGTTCTGCTTCGTTTCATAAACATCTCACTTTTATTTGGTGATAATTAGTGTTTTTTTGTTTTTTATTCTTCTTCATTATTCCGTTATCATGGGTCTCAAGAAGTGCGGATAGTAGTAGTGACAAATAAAACTTTTTTTTTATTATTTTGTTTATAACTTATTTCTTTTTACATGCTTAATATTTTACAATACATTCTGTAGTTTCTTATGAGGAATTATATATTTATTAAGGTATTTAGGTAGGTTTTTGGGTCATTGAATAAATTAGATGGCTTTACATGTATAAGAGGAGTAGGAAAATAACTGCTGGGTTTTTTAAACAAATGATTTTTTTTTCCTGTGAACGCACTAGTTCTGGTTATCTTCTACGAATTCATGTTGGTCAGAATTTTTGTTCTGTTCTGTGGCATTATTTATTTGACGGTCGTTCTGGTCGGAAGAGAAGAGAAGAGGGGAAAAAGACTCAGGTTACACCGTATCGCGAGGAAGGAGAGAGAACACCAGTGTCGAGACAGAAAGAGGAGAGAAGCGGAGAACGCTAGCGGCTCTTGACCAGTGCGGTCGATGTGAACGAAAGTCGAAGGGAGATGAGAGGGCGCCAGAGGCGCGTGACGGGTGCAGTCCCGTCGGAGGAGAAGATGTACGGAGGTGGTTTGTTTCGTTTGCAGGAGCAGGGACTGGCTAGACTTTTCTGTTTCGTTAACTGTATGTAACTGTTTTCCGTTTTTAATTTGTTGAATACATGTTTTTTAAATTTATAACAACCAGGCATTGTTGGTGTTGTTAATTCCTGCATCTTTGGGTCAAGTCAGCCTCGTTACATAAGTTCATTCATCATAACAATGCAATTTGCAATCTCATCTGATCCATTCAGTGAAATAAAAAAATAGAAGTCATTACTTTTGGAATGAGTTTCATATATGTGTCAACATTTTAGAATGAATGAATTATTTCAGAATAGAAAAACATTTGAAAGTATGTATTTTTAAAGTTTTAACTCTGAGTTAATTTTAGTTAACTAAACTTCGTAGTTTTTTCAACATTTTTTTTTTCTCACCATCAAAAATTTAAACAATTTTTTGTTTTCTGGTTTTTGTTGTTTTTAATTTGTTTTTCTTTGTTTTAATTATCAAAAAAAAAACAAAACCAGTTAACATTTGTTATTTCGCATAAAAACTAGTTTTAATGTTGGGAGGGGTAAAAAATGGTCCACCATTTTAAGTCAAAACTAGTGCTGCAGTGGTGCTGTCCCGTCGAAGAAGAAGATGTTCAGAGGTGGTTTATTAAGTTTACGGGAACCGGGAGCTCTAGTTGGACTTTTTCGATAATTGTATGTAACTGTTTTCCCGTTTTATAGTTTATGACAACCGAGCGTTGTTGGTGTTGTTTATTCCTGCATCTTTGGGTCAAGTCGGCCTCGTGACATGTTCACCTCTCATCCCAGAAAAATCCCTTGAAATGCCCAGGAGCAAGGCCCCCATTCTTGAGGGCTATTTATTTCGGATCTCCTTTTTTTTTTCTCGTGTTTAGTCATTTATTGTCCCTCCCTTTCATGCAGCTAAGTCTCACATAGATGATGTCAAATAACTTGGATTGGCAGAATCAGTGTAAAGCACTTTACGGCTCTCTAGCCGCAGTACATTGCTTTAAACTTTTAACTTAACTGGATGACAAGGGACACGCTGACTTAAAAGTCAAGTTGCACATAAAAGATATCTTCTAAAATGCATTTAAATGCAGCAAAGTTGGAGCATTGGCTCTGGAATCAAAGTATGCAAGTTTAAATCCCAGTCAAAACCACTTTATTCACCTTTTAGCTGCCTCGAGCAGATGGGGCTCATTAACTCAGGAGAGCAGTTCATCTAGGTGAAGGGTAACACTGAATGTAAAAAACAATGTAAGATCACATAAAAATGGCCTTGTGCCAAACTTGTTTTGTTGCTGACCAAGTAAGAGTAATATCTTCTAAAATGCAGTATTAAAAATTAGAGACACCACATGACAAAAGCCACATGTTATTAGAACCATGGACCTCAAAGTTTTGAAAATTATGATCGAAATAAAGTTAAGTATGAAAACTCCGAACCTATTTTCTCTGGAATTTAGGCAAAGGAAGAATTTTCTTGCATTCTTGTTAATCAGGTTTTTTTTGTGTTTGGTTAAATGTCAGTCAAATATTCCCATGGTGTCAGCGTTGTCTTTTCGCAACTAAAAGTACGATGATTAAAAATGGGTGGGTGACTCAGAGACCTTTTAATAAACTAGGTTTTCTTGGTCTCTTATCAGATAGTGATTTTGGTCAGAATAATGTCAAAGGATGGCATTAAGACATCAAATCTACAAACGTGTCTTTTAGATTCTACTTGATGTATTTAATAACATAAGAGATAGCCCTCTTGTCTGTGACTTAAACTAAAAAGGAATTATAGTTTTATTTTTATTTTTGAGATGAGGATTCGTAATTTAGAAAATTAACTTTATTATTGGGACTTTTGTTCTTATCTTAGTTGGTTTTTGATGTTTCTACACTACGTTTCGGCCTAGTCTCTCTCAGGCCGTCTTTAAGTGTTTCTTAATAGGTTTTTGATGTTTCTACCCTACATTTCGGCCTAGTCTCCCTTAGGCCGTCTTCATGTGTTTTTTTTTTAGGTTTTTGATGTTTCTTTGTTGCCATAGCTGACTAATCTCAATTTAAACTTTTATTCACTTTGATAATATTTACTGCATTTAATGGTTTTATCGATGATTGTCATGTTAAAATCATATTCGTACTCATAAACCTACACTTGAAAAAAATTGAATTACTTTCAAGGGGCTATTGGTATTTGTTTGCCTATTTTTGAAATTCTATCCTAAATTCAGGATACAAAAATAAAATTTAGAATAAAGTAAACTCTTTGGGCTTCAGTGTATGTTACACAAAAGTTTCTTGCGATATTTATTATTTTCAAAATGTTTCAATATTGAAACTCTTCATTTTTCAGAGACCAACGGAAACGTGTAGAGTTGAAACTTTCAAAAATAAAAAAAAAGTTTTTTTTCAAATTTTATCACTTATTAAAACATGACCATCTTCTTTTATGTAACCATCACGCCCATTAAAAAAAAAAAAACAAAAGACATAAAATAACAAAACACACACACACACACACACGCACACACACACACACACACACACACACACACACACACACACA
>JAUZSX010290638.1:0-14237 GCA_034780655.1 Idiosepius hallami
TTTTGATTTATTATTCATGTAGATTTTTCATGTAGGAATTTAATTCTTTATTATATATTTGTGTGTGTGTGCGTGTGTGTGAGTGTGAGTGTAAGAGAGAGAGAGAGAGAGAGAAAGAAAGAGAGAGAGACTATCTTTTATTGTTATCCCCCCCGCCGTGTGGACACAGACTATTTTGTAAGTGACTTTATCAAAATAGAATCTTGACACCTGCGTTATTCTTTTTTTTATTCTCATGAAATTCAAGACTTGAAAATAAAACTTTTTTTTGTTGAAAAGAAAAGAACTTTTTTTCTTTTTCTTTTCATTCAAGCATTTTTTTTTCGCTTTCTGAATGAATCAGTTTTTATTGCCGAGTTTACGAGACAAAAATACTATCAATTTGTCTCTTGTTGTTTTTTTCTATGAATTTTGACTTTCGTATCTGTTAGCCTTTTCTCACATTATCATCCAGTCTTCCTTCACACTCTTCTCTTCGTATCTATCCATCTATCTATCTATGCCGGTCTATCTATCAAGCTATCTATGCAAACACATGTTTACGTTTTGCTTGTTTCGGCCATTAAATGCCGGAAACATTAATTTTAATTTTATTATTTTCACAAAATCTATTTTACACAGCTGTTGCTATACTTTGCTTCTTGACAGTTACTACTTCATACCTTTCCCATGAGTGTTATTCCAAATGAAAACCTGAGATTTAGATTTTCCTACTACGGTCCTAGAATTCAAACACTTATCTGCTATTAGGAAAGAATTTGTGGAGTATTGAGTCATTTTTCTATAGAAAGTGGTCCTGATTTTAAGATAGGAAAAGTAAAAAAAAAAATAATAATAAACAGAAAAAGTGCAAAAAAAATAATCCAAATGGTAAAAGATCCAATGAAAAATTCTTTTTAGCAGCAGCACTAATTCCAGGCAATTGACAGTGATAACAATACTACAACTACTACTACTGATAATAATAATAATAATACAAGAAATCAGTATCAAATGAAAAATTAAACCTCCTACTGACTACCGCACTCACGAGGACTGCTGAAATAATCAGGAAAATAATGGAGCATAAAAACTGAAGCCATCAAAAAATAAAAAGGAAATTAAGGAAGAAAAGTTGAGGAGAGGAGCTTGCAGTGAGCAACTCCAATGGGCGATGAAGTGTCAGAGGAAACATATTATTACTCTGGCTTTGGGAAGGACCACCAGGTGTTGGCAGAATATAGTTTCTGATGATCCTTGGTGTGAGAGCTTGATAAAGTAGGGTGAACACTCGAGGAGAAGTGGGACCATACAATCTAGGATGGAGCGGATTCTACTGGAGGATCTCAAGACTTTTTGTCACTCTGACTCCAGTGAAAACCACTGGTTCAAACAGCATGCAAATGCTGTGTGTGAGAATTTTAAATACTAATAATGATAATAGTCAAAATTAATGAAAATAGAGTTGTATGATTGTTCAGCTCTGGAGTCAAAATTTTTACCCATTAAAAAAAATCAAGTGTCGTCCAGTGTGATCGGACCTGAGATACCGCCATTCTTACGGGAGGTGCAGCATAGGCGGGAGACGCACCATCGGCGGCACTGGCCACATGACATCCAGACCTAGTGGGCCATTGTTGGTCATAAGATGTCATAGTTTAATCTCTATAGTATTTTCGGTTACAACAGACGCTTGTCCAAACCAAAAAACCAAATTACAGTGAAAACCCGAGCAGAAGTGGGACGATAAAGTCTAAGATGGAAGCAATTCTAACCAGTCATAACCACTGGTTACAAAAAAACATGCAAGTGCTGTGTATGACGGATATGAGAATTCAAATAATAATAATAATAATGCACATAGATGCAGTGAGATGGAGAGTAATGTGACATCAGTCTCCATTTCACCACGTGAATGTCCGTCGAACAGAGAAATCTGGAATTAAATGGAAATCAAGCTTTTTGTGGCGGATTATATAATAATAATATTTTTAGTTTCCATTCTCTTTTCTGTTTGGTTCTGAACAGCATCGATTATATCGATGAAATTCTAGAAAAGTTAGAAACAACAAGGATGAGGAAAGCATGTGGTCATTTGTTGAGAATCACAAAGTTTATGGCTCGATTGTTTTTATTTATGGTGGGAAAAAAGGATGAAATAAGAAAAAATAAAAATAAAAGTGTTGCTTCTCATCAGCACATCCTGTTGTTTGTAGGATTCAAAATCTGAACAGCAGCATTGGATGGAAGGTTATCAAGTAGGATCCACAGAACTGAATAGAATAAAAACCCAAACAAAGGGCTTGGGGGTCCAAAGTGGTCGTTCTCTTTATTTTATTGGAATAAAAGATATCAAATATCAAGTCGACTGCATTAAATCTGTTCATTCAGGTGAGCCAACGAAATGTCTTTAATAAGCCAAGTTAAATAAAAGATTTTATTTTGACAAACATTTGACAAATTTAAAGAGTTTGATTTATGGCTGAAATATTTTGTGTGTCGAATTGGGTTTGTTGTTAAGATTTCTGTTTTACAAAAGTTGTTTTTGTGTCGGTCCTTGTAGTCAAACTGTTGTTCTGGTCTGTAAGGAGTTTCTATCCTCAAGAATGGACAACAATTTGGTCTGATGCTCTTGTAGGCCTTAGTTGTTTTCTTCCGAATCTCCTTGTTACTTATGCTGGAAAAACTAACTTGACTCGCTTCAAGAAGACAGAATATTTCACTTGACTAATCTGCAGATGTTTATTCATTTTATAAAAGTCATTTTTTTGGCCGTAAAGAATTTTTTTTCTGTACATGATTGATTCTTCTCATTTTCCTAATCGACTTGTCACCCAAAGCCGACAAACAGTCTTTTTATTTTAGAATATTCTGAAGGCACTCTCGCTGTTGCTAACAACAAATCACGAATAGAAATTAACCCCATCCCCCTTTTAAAAAACCCTTCAGGTTTAACCCCCTACCGACTAACAACTGCTATACTAAAATTCATTATCCATCACTAAATCTCTATCCCATTCCTTCTCTCTCTCTCTCCTATATCTTTCTCTGACCATCCTTGATCTACCAGCAACAAAGGCAGGATACTCAGTAACCTTCAAGATCCCAGTCCATTAACACGTGTGCTGCTAGCAGACAATTTTACTCAACAGGCGATGCTCCTTAATGTACAAGGGAAATAAAATTATTTCCTTTAAAAGGTTGATATTTCTATTCTTTTTTTATCTTTCACACAAAAATCAAATAAAAGACAAATATTCAAAATTTTTGAAGCGATTGAAAAAATCTGCAAATCTTTTTGAAAAAAAAGATTTTCTCAATGATTTTTTTTCCTTTGGTTGATGACAAAATCCACGAAATATCGACAACATTCAGCGTTTATTGCTAGCGTCAGTTAAGTTTAAAATAACAAATCTTGGCGAGGAGTAGGGAGGTCTCTAAAGACCAGGATTTCGCTGCTAATCTAAAAATAATAACTAAACAACAACAACAAAAAAAAAAAAGATCTCAGTGATGAATATATCCCAAGGCATTTAAATTAGCTCAATGTTGCCTGGGTTGGCTGGGACAGACCCATTCAACAAATATGGCAAAGCACTAAAGAATCGGCCTAAAGAGAGAAGCAGTGCCATTGTCTTGTAGTCGAATGAACTTTGTGCTTGTTATTCCTCTTCCATTGGTGTCTGTCTTTTGGATCTGTTCGGTTTGTTTGTTATTCTAAAGCACCAAACACCAAAAAAGCCCATCAAGAATTTGTCATTTAGGCTTTTTTTGGCGGTCGACGATTTCTTTTCAATCCATTTTTAGGGATTCAGGGTTTTTTTTTTAATTGATATACCTTTTATTTGTTTTTGTTGTTGTTGGCTTTTCTTCTTTGATAAAAAAAACCTCTTTGCCTCCCCCTCTCTCTGTTTCTCTTATTCTCTCTCCTTCGCCCATTCCTCTCTATCACTCACCCCCTTAACAATACTCTTCCCCCCTCTCTCTCTCTGATCAATTAAACTTTCTTGATTTGATTTCCTTCCAATTGCTCTCTCCTTATTCACTCTCTCTCTCCGCTTATTCTCTCTCTGTCTCTCTGATAACTCTTTCCCTTTAAACTCTCTCTGTCGATCCTCTACTTTTGGCCACTCCCTCTCCTTCTCTAGTCACTCCCTATTTGAAGATCCCCCCTTTAATTCCCTTATTTCATAAAGAAACAATATAAAAAAAAAAAAAAAAAGAAATATTTAGCCACCAGACATAGATGTACAAAGATAATTTTTTTGGTTTCTAAAATCAAATTTAATTCCCAAATTCCTTCGGACATCAATTTTTCATTTCGCTTTTCTATCAAAAATGCGCCATTTTGTTTTCTCTCCCGTTTTAATGACACGTCCTCCTTGCAACCAAAGTTCATCTAAAGAAACTTTTTCTTCATCTTTTCTTTTGCAACTTTTTAAGTTCGTTTATTTGTTTCTATCTATCTATCTATCTATCTATCTATCTATCTATCTAAATCTGATGAAATGAATTCGAAATGTTCGACTCCATTTTGAATTGAGACAATCAAACGTTTTTTTTTTTTATTTTGGATTTTCAATGGAAAAACATTCCAAAGTTGTTTTTTTTTTCATTTTAATCTCTTCCTTTTCTTTATATTCGACTTTTTTTCTGTGTTGCTATTTATTTTAGGTTCTTGAAAATTAATTTCATTAAAAAGTTTTATTAATATTAAATAATATTAATAATAATAATAATATTAAATAATATTAATATTTTTAATATAATCTTCAACTTTTACTTTTATCTTTAAAAGACCAAAAAATCTTGGAAGATTTATTTTTGGATTGATTAAAAACTGATTCTTGATCGTCGTTAAAGATGGATTTAAAAACGAAAAAAAAAATGAAATTTTATACTTTAAAGTCGTATAAAAGAATGGCATAAAAGTGAATCCTTCCCGAATTTAATAAATCATTGCAGCCTCGACACGGAAATTGTTAAAGTTGTTGTCTGTAGCTTTAACTCAACCTGTCAAAATGTTTGGCATTAAGACAAGAAAAGTTTTTGTCAGATTTTAGAGCAAATGCAAGGATGCAATTCAGCAGTAAATATTTTAGACATGGCCGACAGACATCAAAGAAAAAAAATCACTGGGAGTGACTTCAAATGACTTTGCCAATTTAAATTAACGTATATTTTCGTGCAGCATTTCATGAAACATTTTGTTCAGCTATAAACAATTTGGAGAAGCAAACTGTCAAGATATATTCTTCAACTAGCAAATGATATTATTTTAAACAGAAACGCCCCGACGATCCCACAAAACAAAAGAGAAGTTAGATCGTTAGAAAAGAAGCAAAATCTTATCAACTGAGAAACTGAAAATCCGTTTTTTTGATGATTCAGGAAAAAAATTTGATTGAATGAATTTCTTGCAAATAAATGACCAGATTTAAAAAGTTATGTTTGAGCACAAATATTATGACCAGAGCCGTGCGTAGGGACCCGCAGATAGCCTCAATTGCAGAGGGGGCGCAAGCACCCAGGGGCCGCAAGGGGCCTTAGTTTCGCTGATTTTTAGTAATTCAAAAAATTTCAAAATTAATCATTAGAATTAACTAGAAAATCATTATCACACTTGAAATATACACCTATCAATCCATCTCACTTTTTGTCAGTCTCTCTCTATATATTTATATATGTAAATATTTATGTTTTTTTAGGAGAATTTTTTTGTATATGTATATATGTTTTTTTTATGGGAATATATTGCTTTTTTTTAGAAGAAAGAAGGTTGCAATGCATATTCTGAGTCGGGGCCTCTAGGTGGCTAAGCACGGCACTGATTATGATTTATTTCACAACTAAGGGTTTTGAATAATAATGGAACGTTAAAATTTTGATGGGGGGCTTAGAACAATTACTGTAAAATGTTCAATTGGTGTTGGTAGAAAGGCTGGAAAAGCAGGACGATCTAATGAAGTGTTCCCTAGTCCATGTAAATAAACGTGAGTGCTGTATATTTTCCTAGATATACAGTCATTATGTCGTTCGTTAGAAGAGGGGGCGCTGTCAGTTTAGCCTAGCAATGAAGGAGGTGCTGGCAAAAAAAGTTTTAAAAACACTGAGATATCCTATGAATTTTAAATCTTCAGAGAGAGAGAGAGAAAGAGAGAGAGAGAAAGAGAGAAAGAGAGAAAGAGAGGAAGCAAGAGAGAGAGAGAGAGACAAAGATAGAAAGAGATTGTAAGAGAGAGAGAGAGAGAGAGAGAGAAAGAGAAAGAGAGAGAGAGAAAGAGAAAGAGAGAGAGAAAATAATTATATTGTTTTTTTTTCATTATAATTGATCTACAAAGCTGAAGGACCGTTAGGCCCCTGGGCAACATATGTCCCTCCCGCAATTGTGGAGTTAGCAGGGGTTGGGGCTAATCACTGCCAGTGAGGCATAGCTAGATCTTCGATGGGACAAACGGTTTTTGTATGAAATCTAAATCTCTGCCTACAGAGATGGGCTTTACGTACGAAGATCCTGTAAAGGAAACACGCCCCCCGTTCCCTAAACCCAGGGGGTCACCCCTGCCTCATGCTTTGAAATGATGGCATTATAAGCATTCCAATGAAATGTCAAGGGTCACAAAAATAGACAGTTTTTGACAGGTGTTGATGGACCCTTAGCGCCGCCAACAACATATCTACTTGCTCCCATTTCTTGATAATACATACAGATTAGACATATTGAAGCCGGTGTCACTCAGTTCAAAACAGTTATTTTTGGCAATGAGGTCAACAGGGGTCACGAGAAATTTTTTTTGTTTTTCTGTTTGTCAAAATTTCAGGATTAATGAAAGTAAATTTTATCTGAAATCTGATTAACAAGGATTGACGTCTTATTTTTGTGTTTCGGCCGATTGGAATTTGGCGCGGAATTTTGAGGGGGGTAGAAAAAGCGGGAAATATTTTGGAACCTGAGGCAAATCATAATGGGTTAAAGTTTATTGCGTCTTCTTTCGAATTTTCTTTTTCTTCCCTCCTTTCCTTCCTTCCCTTTCTCCTTTCCTTCCTTCCTTCCTTCCGTCCTTTCCTCATTCCCTCCCCCCTTTCCTCCCTTCCTTCCTCCACTTCACAAACACATCCCCCCCAAAAAAAAACAACACATTTAAAATAACCCCTAGGTAAGTGCTAACAATCCCAGTGAATTTAAAAGCTCCATATTTGGTTTTCCTAAAATAATTATCACCGATTTCTTCCTTTCTTCAAACGGAGTTTTGCTCGAAAGCTGTTCAAAAAAGATTAATTTGTTTCAATTCTTTTTAATCTTTAAAGCAAGATTGCCTAGATTTATAGTTCGAGTGCTCAATAACACTAATAGATTATGTATAGTAGATAAGCAAAGAGACAAAGTCAACCGCCTTTAGTGACCGTCAGTTTGTCACCTGTACAGTTATCGGACCAAGGCACTGGAGATTATCATGGATTTCTTTTGTGGCGGCGGCGGCAGCACTCTCTCTCTCTCTCAGACGTACTGGTATGGTCCCTCCTCCGACACAGGAAGAGTTCAGGCGAGAGAAACGCTTGGTCAATGCAAAGATCATCCAAGAAAACTTCAGTCCTGGCAGAGATCCGAACTATGACTCATTTTTTCCTGTTGGCTCGCGAACACTGCTTGTCTCCTGCGCCGGTGTTGTCTGGTGTGATCAAACCTGAGATACCACCACTCTTACGGGAGGTGCAGCAAGGTGGGACACGCACCAATAGCGGCACTGGCCGCACGGCATCTGGGCCTAGTGGGCCATAGCTGGTCATAAGATTTCACGGTTCGATCTCTATAGCATTGTCGGTAACGACAGTCGCCAAAAACAGTCTTTCTCTCTCTACTTCGTTTTTTGACATAAAAATGCTGTGGCTGGACTGTCTTGTTATGACAGGAGCAGTCTGTCTTGTCTTTGGTCGGTCTTGAGACTTGTTTATTTCAAGTGAGAGACGATTCTAGATTCGTTTTGTCGCTTCGCTGATATTCGACACATTTCTTGATCACGTGATTTTCACTTATGCATTTTTAGTGATTCCCTCTCCCATTTTTACTGTGGGTCATTTATACAAGTACTCAAAAATGGGTGACATTTAAATTTTTAGACCACTCCACTCCATTATTTTATCACATACACAAACATACATACACACATTATATAGTGTGAATGACTATGTGTAAGAGAGAGAGAGAGAGAGAGAGGGAGAGAGAGAGAGGGAGAGAGAGAGAGAGAGAGAGAGAGAGAGAGAGAGAGAGAGAGAGAGAGAGAGATTGTCAAAGCCCCCCAAAAAACCTGAGGCACAAATCAATACACTTAGAAATTATTCACAAGGAAGGAATTGTAATTATTTTGATTCGTTATTTTTCTTATTGTCAATTGAAAAGAATCTAAGCAAGTGTGTCGGAGAGGCGACAGTTATGGCACGCATGGAGGAGGGCGTTCTTGTAGTTGTGGCTGTTGTTGAGCAGGAAGACCTCTCCTCAATTTTTCTGGCTTAACTCAGTCTTCCTGTTAAGGAGTTTTGTTGTTCAGCTGGCAGAACCTTCCTCATCCGTTCTGACATGACTCTGTCTTCCCGTTGTTTTTTGCAATCTCAAACTATCTTGAGACTTCTAGTGCTCACCCTAGGGGGTAACTCCTATCAAGGACGTTGAAGAAATCATCTCCTCAACTGTTCTGGCTTGACTCAGTATTCCTGTTGTTATAAATTCTTGTCGTTTTTGAGCATGAAGACCTTTCCTCAACTGTTCGGACTTCAATCAGTCTTCCTGTTGTTATAGAGTTATGTTGATGTTGAGCAGGAAGACCTCTCCGCAACTGATTTGCCTTAAATCAGTCTTCCTGTTGTTATAGAGTTTTGTGGATATTAAGCTGGAAGACCTTTCCTCAACTGGTCTAGTTTAAATCAGTCTCCCTGTTGTTATAGAGTTGTGTTGATGTTGAGCAGGAAGACTTTTCGTTAACTGTTTGAGCTTCATTCAGTTATCCTGTTATAGATTCTTGTCGTTTTTGAGCATGAAGACCTTTCCTCAACTGTTCGGGCTTGAATCACTCTTCCTGTTGTTATAGAGTTTTGTTGTTGTTGAGCAGGAAGACCTCTCTTCACCCGTTTGAGGCTGGATTAGTCTTTCTGTTATTATAGAGTTTTGTTGTTGTTGTTGTTTAGCGGGAAGACCTCTCCTCATTCGTTCAGGCCTGAATTAAGCTTTCTCTTGTTTTCGCAATCTCAGACTATCCTGACACTTTATCATTGCATAAAAACATTTTCAGGTTATTTAATGCCGAGAACAATTATTTTATGCATACAACAATATGTACGCTATTTAACCCAAAGCTGGAGGGTAATTGAAAATTTGTACCTTTTCAATTACGAATGCAAATGGAACAACTTGAATTTGAACTCGCGCACTACGATTCGAAGACCGACTGCCTTATTACTTAACCAAACAGCCTCCCCCGATTGATTAATTAATACGTAGTGTTGTGGTTACCGAGTGGTTAGCAATTAATGATGGAACAAACGACAAAGTGATAGGTAAATAGAGAGTTTATAACAGAGGAAGTTAGTAACAGAGAAGTAGTTAAGGATAGTGTAATCAACCGAATAATGGAACAAACGACAAGGTGATAGGTAGATAGAGAGTTTATAGCAGCGTAAGTTAGTAATACAGAAGTAGTTAGTGAAGAGTAATCAATCGACATCCGGTTAGCCCCTCACTGCCTTCTCCGTAGTAGCGACGTAGGTGACTGTTTGTATAACCATTGGGCGAATCCATAGTTCGGTAATCGAAAGGGGAGATAGCCCCCACAACAAAAATTAAACGTAAAATCATTTGTGAAACAAAGTCAATCTGCATAGAAGCCCGTGTGATCGATTTACATTCAGTGAAGAAAGATTTTTTTTTCCATTTAAACGCCTCGCCAACAGAATCGACTTAGTTTTTGTGATGAATTGTATTTGTTTGCAAATACCTTTTATGCATACCTTTTTTTTTAAAATCTGCCCAGGAGATTTAGTTATGAATCGATAAAAAGGTGTGTACAGAGAATCAGTGCTGTGCTTAGCAACATAGCGACTCCGACAAAGAACGCGCCTTGCAGCCCCTTTACCCTAAAAATGGCAACTTGCGCCCCATCTATGTACTGGGGGCTCCAAGACTATTTATACATATATTATTTTTTTCTTGGTCAAGCATCAACCCATGTTAGGCAGAAGGCCATGTGCAATATATCTGGGCTTTTTTGCATTCAGTGTTACCCTTCACTTAGATAAGTTGCTCTCTTCGAGGTAACGAGCCCTATCTGCCTGGGGCAACTAAAGGTAAATGTAATAGTTTTGATTGGAATTTGAACTGCCCTAATACGATTCGGAACGTGGCAGCGGCAGAGATGTGGTTTTACCGCCACATCTTACGAATCTCCTACGTCGACCAGGTGACCAACGAGGAGGTCCTCAGACGGGTTGGAATGGAACGCCAACTCCTAAGGACAATTCAAAGACGGCAAATGAAGTTCCTTGGCCGTTCAATACGGAAAGAAGCTCTTGAAGATCTGACCCTCAGTGGGAAATTTGAAAGAAAGTGCGCCCGCAGTGGTCAGCGAAAACGCCTGCTCTAGAAACCTCGAGGACAAACCCACCGCAAGAAAGATCTGGGAAACGGGTCGCGGCCGAACTTTGTGGCAGCGATATGCTCGCCAAACGCCAGACTGGCAATGACACGACGAATACGATTCGTAAGTCCAAGCTTTTATTAATGCTCCACCGTTTTGCCCAATACATACACACGATATATATATTTACTTGGCGAGCACCCCCAAGTTTGGCACAAGGCCATTTTTACGTGCTCTTACCCGGGCTTTATATATTTGGTGTTACCCTTTACCTAGATGAACTGCTCTCCCGAGCTAACGAGCCCCATCTGCCCGAGGCTGCTAAAGTGAAAGTAATGGTTTTGACTGGGATTTGAACTTGCGTAACATGATATCACAGCCCGAGCTTCTACCAATGCTCCACCGTCACTGCCCTATGCTGTTTATGATAGAGTACCAAAACCAATCTTAACCCTTTAAACCCTAAAGAACCAATATATCGGCCCTGGCAATTTGAAGCAAAAGAAGACACACACTCAACGATATTTCAACCTCCATTTTTAGGCCCTGACTTAGCAGTATTACCAAGTAGTCACTCAGAGCTGTTCTACTAAAAAAAACATATTAGGGTCGAAATGTCAGCGAGTCTATTTTGCCTTTGGTTAATAAGGTCGATATATTGGCCTTTTAAGGTCAAAAGGATTAAAAATAATAAAACCTCTCTTTCACAGTTTCGTCCAATATTTGTACAGATAAGGTTTTAAGCGTACAATATTCTTTAAATCATTCTCTGTTATTTGATCATTAATTTCTCTAATTGTTACACCAGCATATTTCCTAATATCTTCGTGTTTAGGTTTTTGAAATTACTCTGAAGAGAAAATTCAAGTATTTCACTGGGATACATATACAGATTTGAGATAGGTTTGCGGGGGTTTTCATATTCATTTTCTTCTCATATATCACCTTTCTTGGGATATATGTATATACTGGGATTGGATTAATTATCTTTGTTTTATTTTGTCTGGTTTCAGAGATAAGTGGAAACAGAAAGGCCAACCAAAATGGCCGACACAGAGAGGCCAACCAAAATGGCCGACACTATTAGCAGAAGGAGAAACAATGAAGCCATAGTCCCGTGTGGATATAACAATCAGTTATTGTTAAGACATCAATTAAGTTTAGATTAGTTTTCCTGATTATTTTTTTATTTTAGAAAAATAACCAAGAAAAACTTGAAGGAATAAAAAAACAAATACAAAATATGAAATAAATTTAAAAATGAAAAACAAAATAAAAATGGCTTTTTTTAAAAATCCTCGCGCAATCATACAAAAAAAAATCATCTTCAACTTTTCTTTTTATTTTCTCATTTTAAAATAAACCAATTTTGAATGATCGGTTATCCCATAGTTATCAACTCTTGAGTTCTCAAAGAAACGTCTTTTAATAAGTAATTTTGCTTTGCAAAAGAATTTGACAAATATTAGAATATCAGAACTTATAATAACTTTCTATGAATTGACTATATGGTCAAGTCGCATTGAAAACACTGGTTCCCACTACATCACTGAAGTTAAGCAATAAGAGCCTGTTCAGTACTAAGATTAGTGACCACTTCAGGTTCTGTACTGGTCCTCCAGGTTTGAGGTTAGAATAGAGCTAACAACTCAATAGTGAGGGACAATACAATTCTGTAAAACAAGGAAACTTACAAAAACTGCAACGATGGCAGATGTTGTTGCTGCAGCCCTAAGTTCCCCAGTAGAATCAAAAGGCTTAATGATGAATTGACTGTTTTCCTTTTTCTATAAAAAAACAAACAACCAATTTTAAAAAATTTGAAAATTAAAAAAAGAAAAAGAAAAATTAGAAAAATTTCAAAATTGGTCGTTTCTTTTTTCTTTTTAAAGATTTTCAATCAAATGAATTCAGTCCCTTTACATCACTATTACAGAAAACTTTAGACTCAACTAATATTAGTAGTGGGGGGCCACAAAGAGGGTAAGCCAAAAAATGTTTGTTTTTTATGTTTTGTTTTTTTCAATGCTACTTATTCTTATACTTTGATACATTTGTAACATTATTAAGGAGGTCAGTGTTGGAGGGATAAAGCTGAGTTGGGAGTTTGTCAATTTCGTCCGTGGTTAGTTGCTTGGTTGGGTTTTCTCTACTGCTTAATTTAATAAAGGGTTTGGTTCAAAGTCTGATAAATGAGTCTGAGTTAACAGAAAAGTTCTTAAAAACTGGCACTTGAAGAAGGCTAGGGGTAAATCGGCTGAAATGTTTCATATATGTGAAATATATACATTAATGAAAACAACAACAATAGGAATGTTATATCTCAAATATAAATTTAAAAAAGACGAAGCTTTTCAATATAATAATAACAATATTATTCCTGTTGTTGATGATGTATATTTAGGTATATTTTTCATATTGTTGAAATATAATTTGTATTTTTATTTTATACACACACACATGCATACATACATACAGGGTGTCCAAAAAGTCACTGAAGAATTGATGAATTGCCCTTGGATTTTCAGAGCCCCCAAATCTGTAATTTTGTTTGTTAACAAATCAATTTAAATGAAAATAGGCTTCATCTGATCTAAACAACTTTTGCGGAAAATTGGGGTCATTTTGGACAAGTTCTTGTATTTGAACTGCATATTGAACACTTGTTTGAAAATCTTCAGACTTCAAGTGATTTTTTGAACACTCTCTGTATATACTTGAAACAGATGTAGCATAGAACAATTAATATATAATGTATATATAACACATTATATATATTATTTATGAGCCTAATATGGGACGAGCAGGCTCGGCCACAGCGGCTGCAGGAAAATGTCACCTCGGGAATTTCCGCTGAGGCCTCCCGGTCTTCTTGCTGTGTGGGAGGCCTCAAAGTAAGTGACGGCCTGGATATCAGTGCGCCGCCATCTGTCCTTGGTATTTAGGTGTCTGGGAATGACGGGGGAAAAAAACCCTGTTTGTAATGTTTCTTATTAATTAAGGTGTCCCTGGAATTACAAAATAGAAAGTTGGTAGCCCTATACAACTACTTTTTCTAGAGTAATTTTTAACTACCTAAATATATATAATTGGTGAGCAGCACTAACCAAGTTTGGCACAAGGCCATTTTTAAGGTGAATGCAAATTTTAACTACCAAAAATTTTATAGACATGACAAGGGGAATAACTCTGTTTTTGTTATTATATAATGGGAGGTAACTTATTCTAAATGAAATCATAAAGGGAGATCACCAAAAATAATATCTTTATTCTATCAATATATTTATTTTTTGCTTGGCGGTCACTCGTTTTCGAGTATGACTGTCCTCTGTTTTTGTTCTGTGGACTCTTTCGGGAGGACGCCTGTTCGTGAAGTCTTTTAACGTGGGGATACTGATGCACCTGCAGTCACCACACAGCCTCTGAGCAGAAGAGGAGCTGGTTCCAATGGCATGGAAAGAACCACGACGACTGAAGGCCTTCCTCTGTTGCAGCCTTCTTCATCTCCTTCCTTCTGTGCCGTTGTATCACTGTGGACATCCTCCGCCACATCCGTCAATGAGGTCTTGAACTATTTAACCCATTGCTGGAGGAAAGATAGGGCTTCATACCTTTCCCAAGGGTATTAGTCGA
>JAUZSX010290659.1:0-14236 GCA_034780655.1 Idiosepius hallami
AAATTTAATATAGCCTAAAAAGTAAATATATTTCAGATTTGGTTTGTTTATAATTTATGATACAAATATCTTTAAAAAAAAAAAAAAAAAACATGAAGACGACTATTTGTTTCGTTTCAAAAGTAGATGAAGCATTCTTTTTCCATTTCAAAAGTTTTCCTGTTAGTTTTTAAGATGGGACAAATCTGTTATGCATGACTTTCTGATCGGTGGCAACAGCTCCAAACACCCCGACAGGTTATTTACTCTGCATGACTGGAGGAACAGGAACACAAGCAAGGAAGTTCTCCCAAATAGTCTTCGTTTTCGCTATAAGAATATTATGATGATGTTGTCCCCAATATTGGGTAGGTTGAAGTGTTATCATTAAGTTATAGATGAATATTGTATGGTTGTTGTGAGTAGAGCTCTTTCGCGAAGATTACGGTAGAGCTACGATAAATGGGTTAATTCCTCACTCTCTTCTTGCCTTTTCCTTCATTATTTCTAACCAGAGCAAGATGGTCGCTTCTGTTTCTGATGTTGATGGCGGTTTAGAAGGCTGGACGGGCTTAGCCAGAAAGCCGCTAAGCTGCCACACAGGATAGCTTGGAGCGTGCTACTACTGGGGTGCTGTTGAGTGATGGAGATCGTCTTTTCGGTTGCTTTTAATACTGATTTGGGTCTAAGAATCGGCTCCAGAATTGAAGAAGCAGAGAAATATACTTTCTACAAGGTCTGATTGGCTGAACGCCTGTTGATAATCCGTTACGTGTTTTAACAACACCGTCCCTTCCTTGGGATACGTTGACCGGAAGATGTGCAGGCGAGATGTATGAATGGTGAATTATACGTTGGGTTTCGAGACACCCGGTTAACAGATAGATGAATGGTTAGTGGTTGTTGTGAGTAGCTTACCGTCACTGTTTCGCCAGGGCTACGGTCACCAAACGTTACACCTAGTGGTGCTCAGGTGCTGGTGCGTTGGGTAGCAAATCTGTTTTTTTTTGTTGTTTTTTTTTGGTGTTTCCGTAGCATACTTGTTTTTACGAGAAAGGATCGCAAGGTTTCGGAAGTCGAAAATTGTGGAGCCACTCCAGAAAAAATAAACGTTTATTATCATTTTTTATTAGTCATTTTCGATGTCTACTACTACGTCCGCGTGACTCTAAACGGACAAAGTTCAAGTCCTATAAGAGTAATTGATCCATCATTTTTTTTGTTTGTTATTCCTGAATTGCTGGGTCTTTTTGTTTTCTTTTTTTTTATCCATTACACAAGACTAAACTACTGTGTTTTATATTTTCAAGAATAAAGTCTTCTATCTGTTCATTAATCCTTTAAACCCTAAAGAACCGATATACCGACCCTGGCGATTTAAGGCAAAAGAAGATTAACGATATTTCAAACTTCCACCTTTAGACACTGACTTAGCATTATAAACAAGTATTCACTCAGAGTCTTTCAATTAAAAAAAAACATTCTAGGGTCGAAATGTCAGTGTATCTTTTTTGCCTTTGGTTACTCAGACCGATATATCGGTCCATTAGGGTCGAAAGGGTTTACAAAAAAAGTTTGAAATTCCATCATATCCAGCCAGGGGCGGACTGAGAGTGTTACAGGCCTTCTGGCAGAAAATACAATGGGTCCCTTCCACCCATTTTTTTTTTTTTTTTTAGTTATGCAACATGTTGAGGCTGTGCTGCAGGTGATCTGTGCAGTGTGCTAACTATGTCTTTTTTCCCTGACTCTGCTTCAATGCTTCATATCCTCTACACTCATACACCCCTCATAGGGACCGACCAGGTGAGCTCCCTGCAGACACAAATAGAGAGGTACATGGTCGTGCTTAGAGCCCCCATAGACCCCGCAATTACATTGAGGCTGCAAGTTCCCTAAGGGCCGCAAGATCTTTTGTCATGCAAAAAATTACCAAAATAATTATTAGGATTAACTAGAAAATCATTATCCCACTTATATGTTGAATATATACATCTACCAACCCATCACTCTGTCTGTCTGTCTTTACATATATGTATGTCGATATAGTCTTTGATCTAAGCCTCTAGTATTTTGAAAGCTTGCAAGTTGTCAAGGGCCGCAAGACTTATTCTTCGTCGGGGCTGCTATGTGGCTAAGCATGGGCCGGCACTTACTGGTGAGTTGTTGCAGTTATCCTCTTGGGTGGGGACTGGGAATCTTAAAATTCGAGATGACAAAGAAGATCTTAGGAAGTCTATCAACTCTAGTTGATAGACTTCCTGCTACTGATTGATTTGAGTCCAAAAGAGTGAACATTAAACCTTTCGACCCTAAGGGGCCGATATATCGGCCTTAGTAACCAAAGGCAAAAAAAGGACATACTGACATTTCGAAACTAATATGGTTCTTTCATAGAACGGCTCTGAGTGACTATTTGGTAATATTGCTGAATCAGTGTCTAAAGGTGGAGGTTCAAATATCGTTGTGTGTGTGGTGTCTTACCATAAGTCGCCAGGGCCGATATATCGGTTCTTTAGGGTTTAAAGGATTAATGAGCCGACTTCACACGATGATTTTATAGTTTGCTATTGTCATATAAGATGACCCTGAGTTTACTCACATTTTCCTTCGAGTCGTTAAAGCGAAAGAAAGCGCCTTAATCCTTTAGAGCCCTAAATAGCCGATATATCGGCCCTCGCGACCTAAGGCTAAAGAAGATGCACAGATATTTTGGCTTTATGGTCCTGCCTGGTCCTCTAAGAAAACGGAACAAAAAACGTCTCTACTATAACTAGTTGGTAACTTTGCTAACTCAGAGGCAGAGAGCCCAAAGGTGTTGAATCGTATTCGTTATTTTAACCCTTTCGACCTTATAGGGCCGATATATCGGCCTTAATAACCAAAGGCAAAAAAGACACACTGAAATTTCGGCCTTAATGTGGTTTTTTTTTTAATAGAACTCTACTCAAATCCTTTGATTGACTACTTGGCAATATTTCTGTCGAGGTTGAATTGAAATCTTGTGTGTGTGTGTGTGTGTGTGTGTGTCTTCTTTTGGCTTGGAGAGTAGTAGTAGTGGAGTGGAGTGGCCAGGGTCGATATTGGTTCTTTAGGGTTTAACGGGTTAAGTGCTATCTTTACGATGATGTTATTAAAATTCTTAGTAGTTACAATTAATAGTTTATATATTATTCATAAAAAACGATAAAAAATTATATTTTTAATGTACGAAACTAAAATTCCTAATTCAGTATGAATCCTGTTGCTAACCACTAAGACCGCCATAGCAATAAACAACGCACTTGTTTGTTTTTTAAGTCAACCTTTCCATTTTTGATTTCCCTCACTATTGTTATCGTCATGTTGGTTATTTGTTTGAGATATTGACACCTCGATTTGCCCTGCTACAAAACAATGTTGATCAAACATTCAAAGAATATATTAACTCCACAAGTAAGTACTTCTGTTATTTCTTTTATAAACAAAAGATTGGATAACACAACTTCAAACTTTTAATATTTATATTAAAAGTTTGAAGTTGTGTTTTTAAAAAAAATCTTATATACGATACGAACTAGTTAAAAACTCTTTTATGTATTTGATTAAAATTTGATAAATTGAGCTTTTAAAACTGTTAATTAAAAAATATTTTTAACTCTAACATTCTTCGTTGTTGACTTTTACTAACAACAACCAAACACACCACGTCAGACGACCATTCAACAAGTTTGCAAAAGTTTTTACGTAAATAAAATCAAAGAATAAAATCAGTTTGATTTTCGTATTGAACGTTTAATTAAAAAGACAGAAAAACTAAATATATCTTAGAAATAAGAAAGTAATTTGCGAGATTATATTTATTTTTCAATTTTACATGGATGGCGTTCCGTTTTTTAACTTAAAATTTTTTTTTTACTTATTCTTGTATAAAAGTTATATTTTTAACATCAAAATCGAATGCTGCTGCTGTTTTTCTTCTGTTAAAGCTTTTTCAAGTAAATAAAGCTAAGAATTAATTCCAAATAATGCCTGAACAAGTAAACAAAATAATTAAAGTCACAATTTGTAATCTTTTTGAAAATAATACGTTATAAATAATTTACAAGTAAAATAAACGTGCTATTACAAATCCTAGATTGATGTAATTTTAAAGTTTTTGTTACATGCTTTTTTAAAATTAATTTTAAAATTATTTTCTAATTACTTTTCATCTCTTCCAAACAATTTCCAGTAACATTTGAATTAATGGGGTTTGTTGATGAAAATGTTATTTTTGATTAATTTTTAAAATTATTATTAAATGATTAAAAAATAAAAAACAAATCAATATTTTTTATTATTATTTTTATTCAAAATTATATCAAATTTATTTTTAAAATGAACAAAAATCATTTTGAAATATTTCATCGTATTTGCAGGCAGCTTTTACTGACCTAAAGGACTCCATTAAAAAAAAGAAGTTTTTTGACATAACAAAATTGGAGTTTAGGTTATTCTTTTCAAATTCAAGTAACGTAGGAACAACAACGGTCAAGTTTGAGACACCGGCTCCTATCAGATCACCTGAGTTAAGCAGCGTAACTGGTTCAGTGATAAGATGGGTGACCAATTAGGAATTCTTTACTGTACGATGCTGGCTGATCGCAGTTTGTGGTATGATGATGGGTCCAATGCATTAAGCATTCGAACTGAAAGGCCTCCTCCCCTCTTTAACCCTTTCGTTCACAGCAACCAACCATGCCAAAGAGACGTCTTTGATTAGAGTTACCCCTGGGGGGTGAAGACTGGTATTCTCAGTTTAATCTGAGATTGCAAAAACTTTATAACAGCAGGATAGCAGGAAGACTAATCCAAGCCCAAACGGGCAAGGAGAGGTCTTCCTGCTATTAGAAACAGAAATACATATACTATACTCATTATAACATTGCTCAACAACAACAACAAAATAATAATGATAAACTATGGAGGAATTAAAAACATTAAAAAATGTAAAATAAATATAGAATAAAGAAAAATAAATAAGTTCAAGAATTAGTGTTTAATAATGTCAATCCTGGTTGATTCGTTTATCTTTTTTTTTTCTGTTTCTTGATTTTTTTGTTGTATTATGAATATTGAATATAAATATATTATATCATAAATATTATGATTTTAGGATGGAGCTTCTAAAATCTGTGCTCTGGCTTGGTCTCCGAATAACATGAAATTAGCTGTGTGCACTTCAGAACGTGTTGTATTGCTTTATGATGAAATGGGAGAAAAAAGAGATAAGTTTTCTTTGAAACCTGCGGATGCAAAGGTAATAATCTTACATTAGAAAAGATGAGACATAAAAGAATATGATTTTATTTAATCCCTGACATATGTTTCACCTTTATTAGGCATTATCAATGGAAAATTAGAAGAGAAAAGTAAAATAAACATTTTTAACATTTCAAAAATGAAAATAAATATTTGTATTATTTTGTAAAATGCTTTTTATCAAGAAATCTTCAACCTAAAAATTGGCCCAGTGGGTAGCCAGTAGAATCTTAGTACGTGAGATCAAATCCCAGTCATTCAATTTGTGGTCATAATTAGACTAATACTCTTGGGAAAGGTATAAATTCCTACATTCCCTCCAGCTATGGGTTAAATAGTAAACATTGTTATTAAAAAAAATAATGTGTGTAGTTATAAAGATGTTCTTGGCATTAAATGAACTAATAAAGGTTGATATGCCATAAAACACAAACAAACAATCAACCTAAAAAAAATGTTATGACCCAAAATATGAAGGCGTGTCGAAAATTATCTGTACTTTCCAAGAATCTGTCACTTTTGGCTTTGTACCAATCCATCAAGGTATGACAACAGATATCTTGTTTGCTCCTGCATGATCATCTGTGGAACCCACCTCGCACACAGTTTGCTGTATCCTAGAATAGATTTCAACATTGATTTCAGTGCACAGGCAACCACATTCAGCTCTACATGCATTTTATTTCCTATTATCCAACAATCAGCGCAGATGAGTTGATCGAGAACGCACAATTTTTTCTGGGCTGGTGGCTGTGTATGGGCAACAGGAGTTACTTTCTTGAAGTCTCACACTGTGTTAATATCTGCTATAGAGAGATGTAATTTTCAGATTATGAATGTATAAGTTCAGTTATTATAACAATGCAATTTGCACTTACCTCTGATCAATTTCGAGGAATTAAATAGTAGGAGGCATTACTTTTAGAATGAACCTTAAAGTACTAACATCAAGTAGAACTGTTGACTCCAATTATTGAAACAACAATGTAAGAACTGGTGAAACAACACTCACACTAGCATAAGATGTACATGAAAAAATGTAGGCATTTCTAAATTGAAGAAACACTATTATCTTTCTTTTACACATGATATGTTGCATAAGCTAGTTGTAGTCTTTGTTGTGGTAACTTTGTTAAAGATTTTTGGCTATATTTTTACTTCATCCATGTTTTCTTTATCTCTGTTAGAAAGTGATAATAAAAAGCTTGCAAGTCACAATTTCAAGATGTTTTTAAAACTCCATTAATCGATTAACTTCTTTACATTTAAACATTCTACTAAAGTACCCTAACTAATAAGTTCATCTTTTGACGTACAGTATAATCATGAATGTTTGCGCTAGCCCAACCAGATAATGATCAAATTAATGTTGTAAGACTGGTTAAATAGAAATTATTCTTCCGTTATTTGTTCGCTTTCTTTTGAGTTTTATTTGATTCTTGAGGAACTTTCTTTCTTTTTACCTACAGTATGGCAAAACTAGTTATACTATTAAAGCAGTTGCATTTTCTCCTGATTCCTTAAAAATAGCTGTTGGACAGACTGATAAAATCATCTATGTTTACAAAATTGGCCTTGAGTGGTAAGTCCTTAAATTTTTAAAGTTTACTCACTTCACTTGTACCTTGAAAAGATTCTTTACCAATAGAGTTCGGTCTTCTTGAATAAGACAAATCTTTGCAGTCCAAATTTCTAGAAATAAACTTTGCAGACCATTGATGACATTTTTAAACATTTGAAAAAATGATTACCATAAACCGAGAAAATGCTTCTTGTTGTTTGTGTGGTTCATGTGGCTTTCTTATATTTTTGTAGCATGCAGTCTTAAGTATTCTTGATTTACATCTATTTCTGAGCATTTGAATAATAAACTTATTTTAATTGGATAATTGAATAATTTATAGTTAATTTTAAAGATTTCTACATTTATTGTACTTAATAGTTAAATGAAACAATTATTTGGTGAAAATAGTTTTCTAAATTTTTAACTAATTCTAATGATAATTTATATTGTTTTTAAGGATTTTAAGGTTTTTTTTTTAAGACGGGCAGCAACCATGGAGCATTGGTAAAATCTTGGAATCTCAGTCAAAACCATTGCATTCACCTTTAGACACCTCAGGCAGATATGGCTCGTTAACTCGGGAGAACAGCCGATTTAGGTGAAGGGTAATACTGAATGTAAAAAGCCCAGGAAAGAGCACATAAAAATAGCCTTGTGCCAAACTTGGGTTGGTGCTCACCAAGTAAATATAATATTGTTTTAAGGATGCATTATGAAAAAATTCTTGTTCTAGGAATTTGATAAGTACTTATTGATCACTCATTGTTGTATTTTAATTGATTAATTATATCTAATAAACTAATCAAATTGTTCATATAAATATTTTTTTTAATAGGGGAGAGAAAAAAGTAATTTGCAATAAGTTTATTCTTCAATGTGCTGTGACATGTATGGTGTGGCCTCTAAACCAGCCTCTTATATTTGGACAAATTGATGGCAAGGTAAGAAATTCTTATACTTTAAACATGATTTAAATGTAGATAAGCAATTAAGATTTAACAAGTTCAGTTTTGTCTAACTGAAAGCAAAAATCCCATCCCAAAAAACTGTTGGAATAATCTTTTCAATTTTGCATGCATTTTAAAGGGATGATGTAAATGTTTCTCTTTAATTATCTATATTAAATTGTTGCATAAATTTGTTCAGTTTTCTGATAAATAATTTTATTGTTTTATATATGTAATCATTATAGAAACAAATTATGAAATATTTCCTGAAATTTAATCGACTTTTAAATAATTGAATGGGTTTATCTATCTATGTTTAAACTAAGTTGACTTCATTTACATTTTGGAAATATTTCCTCTTTCGATTTTGAAAAAAAAAACACATATATAAAGACAAAACTTATATAAATGTAGAAAAATGACTTTATTAATATGTGATAAATAATTAATTTTCTTGAAAAAGAAATTTTTGAAATTTTTATTACATGAAAAACCAGGTTTTCTTAATTTAAAATCTTATGGTCTTTGCCTCTTTTCTAAATATTTACATTTATGAACAAAATCCTTGTTAGTGAAATGCAGCTGTGTATTTTCATTCCCTTTGATTAATAAATTCTATCATTTAAAATTATAACTTTAAAGATTGAATATTTAAAATAAGTAAAAAGAATTTTGAATCATCCTTGAGGATAAAAAGAATGCGTATTTAAAATCAATGATAACTAAATTTTGATCGATTGGTGTTTAAACTATAAATATCATTTTTATCTTCCTTTTAATTATCAATACTTCATACAAAGAAGTGTCTTTAAAATGATTTAATCATTGTAAAGCTATTTATATACTTAATTCATTAATCAGTCTCTATTTCTGGGACCAGCCAAGTAGCTTTTCTATGAAAAGGTAGAAATCGTACTTATGATGAATAAATGACTCAATAACAATTTATTTCTATTCTTTATTCTTTTTGTTAGCGTTTCAAAAAAATCTCAGTAATTTTAAAAGCTCGGACTTTGGATCTGCAATACGCAAGTTTAAATCCTAGTTGTTATATTCACATTCAACTTTTGGAATAATGTCCCAGGGAATGTTATGAATCCCCATATTCCCTCTAGTTATGGATTAAATAGTGCATATTGTGTTGTTCAAAAAACTAAATTTTTTACAAAAGAATGTTTATCAAAAATCATTGTTTTCAGCATCAAATGACCTCAAAAGGTTGATATGTCATCAAATATACAATCAATCAAGGAAAAAAAGAAATATCTTAGAAGGAAATCTAAAAAAAATATTGAATCCATATTATGTATAGATTGTTTTTTGACTATTGTCCTCGTCGTTGTCATTGTTACCTTGGCAATGTTCCAACCATTCAACCATCAGTCGACCAGTCACAATATATATGTTGTTGTTGCCTAATCTTTACAGATCATTGGAATCTTTCACAATTTTTACATATTATCATACTTTAGCTTATTCATCATGAAAAACCCATTAATCTGCTTAAGATCCAAATGTGTCCGTAAAAATAGTCAAAATATAAGACGAAAAATACAAAAAACAACTTTAAAAACATTGAAATAAATTAATATTAAATTCATTATGAGTGGAAAAGTATCTTTACTTGTGAGAATAAAGTCCTACTATTTGATACAGAACCCAATTAAAAAGGTTATAAACATGATGTTATTTAAATTTCTTTAAAATATTAGCCTAAACTCAGAAAAACAACACATATCAAGGCTTATTGGGAATGATTTGTTAAAACAATCTAATACTTGCTTGTATTTTTGGCAGCCTAAGCTTATGTATGTATTTGTTCTAATAAACTTCCAAAGTTTCCAGCTTTGTCAAGATATCTTCACCATTTGTGCCAATATGCCTTATGGTCTATTTGTGTCTCCCCAATTTGTGTTGCCTGAATGATTCTCAAGTCAGTTCTGATCACCTTTCATTCATTTTGCCAATATTTCAAGTGGCAAACACCTACTGCAAATCTTGTTTCATTTGAAAAAAGAAAAAGAGTGCTCTTTCATTGTTCAACCTTTGATATTCATCAATGCCACCCCCTTTTTTGGCTCTCTGTCCATTTTTATCTGATTACCCACCCAATTTCTGTTACTAGCCAAATACCTGTCTTATTGTTTGGTTTAGTTTACAGCAGATCAGTAATGGTGGGTCACTTAATGCCAAACAAAGTTTTTATGAGAAGAAATTGAGCAATTATGCTTTGTAAAAAGATTGGTTGTAAATTTTAGTTTTGTTAGGATATTCTTTAGAGAATTCATTTTTAGAAAAATTTTCATTTTTATCTCATTTTTTTACAATAAAATTTTCAAAAATTAAATTTAATTATAGCCTGGTATCTTTGTTTATATCTTTGTCCAGTGTGACCTTCTTACTTGAAAATAAACTAAATAAAAAATTTTCAGCATTAAATGACCCCATGAAGGTCAATAGACTGGTTGATTATACTAACTAATCAAACACTTAAATAATTGAAAATCAAATGCAAGTATTAAAATCTGACTTGACAAAAATTATTATTCATTCATCAATAATTTTTTTCATTAATTATACCGTATACAAAATACTAATACCAAACTTTTAACAACAAATTTATTAATTATTCTTCTGTAACTTTCTGATGATATTTATTTTTTTTTTTAGGTGAGAGCAGCAAATATGAAGTCAAATAAATCTTCTACAATTTATGCTGCAGATTCTTATGTTCTTACTTTATCAGCTAGGTAACAAAATATTGATTTCTATTTTGTTTTTAAGTTAATAAAAATATGGTGGGGATACAATTTTTTGGCTTATAACTGAACCTAGAGGACTCACATAAAACATACATTATTATTATTATTATTATTATTTGGCAGATTTTATTTTTGTTCTCTCATAATTTTTCCTAAAAAAATTTATTTAAAGTTAAAACTAGTTCTGTGTAGAGGAGCTTTTTTTTTTTTTCTTTTTTTTTCAAACAAAGCTAATTGTGGGTTTGATATGTGAAGTTGGTAATACTGAATTTTAACACCCATGGGTGCCATATTTAGTGATAGTTAGTTCAAATTGCATATGAACACCCACGTGTGTGAAAATACACCAATACCGTGAAGTTAATTAAATGAATTAAAGTTCAAAATGTGTTTAATGTTCTTTGACAATTTGTGAAGCAATCATTTAAGATAAGCCTAAAAAGAAAATGACAAAGTAAATGGAACACTTTTGCTTTGTATTTGCTATTCATCAATGTCTGTTTATGATAGCCATAGTCATTGCATACAACTACCTTAAAATAGTTTTAATCTATTGAGCATGGCTTTAGAGTCTAACATAATTTCCTGTTATTATTACCAAATGAAGCCCATTAATGGAATGCCTCAAATCTGGCCTGATGTTGCCTATCCATTTTATACTTAATCATTTTTATCAGATAACCTGCAGAATAAGAGGTTAATAGCAACTGGTCAATTATGACAAGAATCACATGCACCAGGATTCTCTGTATTTGCTTTGATTAAAAACAGTTTTAAAAGAGTGAAAAGAAACATTTTTAAAATGGTATTATTTGAAAATTATAAATTTAGCAAATACTAAGTAATTCTATTTTCTAACTGATGTTTTTTTTTCTTCTTTTTTTCTTTCTTATCAAAAAATAATTATAGTCCTTCAGGAAAAGCATTTGTATCAGGCCATGCAGATCATACCATTATTCGTTACACATTTGAAGATGATGGTTCTGGAGAAATTCGGGTAAGTAAAGATTAAAAAAGACTTTAGAATTAGTTTTATTCATAGTAATATTAACCTTGGAAATACTATTGTTGTTATCTTTTTTAAATCTAATCATTATAGCCACTTCTATGAACAATGTTAATAAAATTAAATTTGTATTTAATTTAATAAGAATAAAGAATTTAGTCTTTGTATTAATTTTTTTTTTCTGGACTGTTGTCTTATACTTATGGTGGAATGGGAAGTCATTTCTGTTCGAGATTAAAAAATTAGCCTAATTTATAAAAAGTAAAAAAACTACAAATATGGGTTTCAGGTGGTCAGGTGTGAATATAGTTAAAGAAATACATTCATAAAAAATTAGCAGTAGTAGCAGCTGTAATTTCAGGAAAAAGAATTGTAATGGTGGTAATAATAATACTAATAATTATGATCCATACAGTAAATTCACATGGGAAGATCTTATTTCTGTCCAGCAAGACAATCAGAGATTTTAGCTTAGTCAAGAGGATTCTATAATAAAGTGTCTATCAATTTTGTCTTCTTACTGGTTTATTTTCTTCCCACCTGAGTATAAATAGTCCAAATCCTAAAGTTCATATCCTTATTTAGAATAAAAGTATTGAAACACTAAATAAAAAAATTGATGGAAATTGTCTTAAAGCTATGACAATGTTTTTGAATCTATTCTTGTTGAAACAGGGTTGAATAAAAGAGAAACTGTTAAATTTTGTTAACAAAAGAAATCAAAGATAGGATTTCAGATGAATAATGAGTTTCATCTAAATAAAACTCTCACTTTTCATTCCAGTGTTTTAAGCGTTAAAGCTCTTTTCTTTACAATTCTTAAATGAATGAAAGAAAGAAAAAATACAAATAACTCAAATTGAACAAAAACATTTGAAAATAAAGAAGAGATGTTGCCTGCATTTAGTTTTGCAGTGGAAATAATTGAGAGAAAGAGAGAGATAAATCAAAAATCCATTGGAAATGCTTAGTTTTGAATTTATTTGCTGAAAATAAACAGCTTTTTTGATAGATTCTGTGGTTTGTTTTCACTTGACATAGTTTACTTCAGAGTTGTTCTCCCATTTAATCCTTTTTTTTTCACTTAATTCTATGTGCTGAAATAAAATCCTACTGATGTATGACTGATTTTTACATTGTTTTACCACCTCATAAACAATAAGGTAGGCTTATCGTACCCAGGAAAATCTAATCTATCTAGAACTGTAAAAGGATGGATTTTATTCTCTATGCATACTCAAATTTATAAAGCTTTGCCATTTAAATTTTCTTTGGACATTAATTAATAGTTAAATCATGTCAACGCATACTTTTTAACCTGAAGTTTACCAAAATTTCATTTTTATGGTGAATATTAGACAAACATTTCTTTTAACCTCATATGGATATCCAAAATGGGTACTTGGTGTTAAATCATATGCTATATTCACATATATCACAAAACATCAAATCTCATGATAAAATATTTTTTTATTCTTAGTTTAAAAAATAGAATTATTTTTAGGAACATCTTTATTGATAGAATAAAGCAGAATTTTTTAAATAGAATTTTTTAATAATTTTTTTGATAATCAAGTTTTAAAGGAATTTTTCCATTTAATATTCTAAACATTGCTTTTTGTGATTCCATGCTTGTGTGATGTTTATAAATATTGATTTCATATAATCTAATTTTTTAATAAGAATTTTTGCAACCTTCTTTTCAATATAATTTTTTTTGACAGAATGAAATTGAATTTTAAAATGATGAACAATTTTTTTAAAAACAATAGAAAAAAGATTTCACATTTTTTTGACAAAAAATTCTAATGTAATGAATTTCAAAAAAAAAGTTTAAAATAGAAAAAAATTTACAATGAAATTTTTAATTAACAAAAAAATGAATTTTACCTACTCCTTTCATTGGTGTCTTCATCTACAACATAAAATGTTCAGAAATTCATAGACAACATTATGGTTTGCTGCTAGTAAAGTATACATGTGCTAGAACTTTCCAAGGACTTGCTTCTTATTTCTGGCTAATCATGAAGGATAATACTTTATCATTTCAGGGTAAAGTGTGTCAGCACTGCTGCCCTCCATATGCTTTAGCATACACATCACATGGTTTAATTGCTGCTGGTTGTGATAAAAGAATCATTGCTTATGGAAAAGATGGTCGTAGCTTTCAGCATTTTGACTACAGCAGAGACGAGGATGAAAATGAATTCACAACTGCTATTTGTAGTCCAAGTGGATTGTCTGTAGTTCTTGGCAGCTTTGATCGGTAAATAGCATCAATATTAAAATAGAAGAAAATAAATCAAATTCTAATTTCAAGAACTAACTTGGTTTTGCAAATATTGTGGTTTTGGCTGCTTTGGCTATTTCTTTCTAGTTGTACAAGATTTTGTGTTTAATCACAAACTTATAATTTGAGCTATCTATCGATCTATCTATCTATCTATTATATTATATTTACTTGGTGAGCACAAACCCAAGTTTAGCACAAGACCATTTTAACATGCTCTTAATAGGGCTTTTTACATTCGGTGTTACCCTTCACCTAGATGAGGCTGCTGAAGTGAAAGTAAGGGTTTTGACTGGGATTTGAATATATATATTTATATAAATATATATATATATATATATATTTGGGCAGCGACGGTGGAGCATTGGTAGAAGCTCGGGCTTTGGAATCGTGTAACGCGAGTTC